>PVKE010013394.1:0-36663 GCA_004027555.1 Craseonycteris thonglongyai | reverse complement strand
GTGAAAACAGTCTGTTGAGTAGTTAAACTTCATTTTAGTTGATTTATTTTTTTCTTTCTTACTTCAGATTTAAGTGGATAATTCGTATCAAGAGTGGTATGACTTGTCTGAAAGTGACGTTCAACATTATGTTTTTTTGGCACTGCAGTACTACTGCCACACAACAGGCAAACACATTTACCTTTTAAATTAATGAAACAATATGATTCCTCCCAGTCTGTGTTAAAATTATAGGTTCATTTTCTCTTATTTTGTCTACTCATTTTAGGACTAAAAAAATAAGAATAAATATAGTTATAGAACTACAATATCATATCAAATTGCCACCATAATAATAGGTTACCTACCTCGCTTTTAGTTCATTTAAAATCGAATATATCAAAACACTGTGATCCTAGCTAACCGTCACGACCCGATCAGTCCAGCAACCGCAATCAAAATGGCAACTTGGCGTCTCCCGGTTGGGTGGAGGAGAGTTTAAAGAGCGCAGCGGCTAAACAAGATGCGACATGCACAAAGGCGAAAGCTAGGGAAAAACTTATACATACGATATCGCAAACATACCAACGAATAGAGTAAACCTGTGTAGATACTCCAACAATATTTTAAAATTCTAATAAATGTATAAAAATAAATTATAGTTTTACTTAGTGTTTATGAAAAACTTCTGATGCAGTCAAATAATGGCGGGCGCACACAATTGTGCCCGCCGGCACAGGGTTGGGAATCCCTGACCTATGTATACATCCTGATTTATTACAATGCATCACATATAAATGACTTCAAGATTATCAAGCTACTAATTATTTGCTTTATCAGCATGGTTAATAGAGAATTTCCTTCTGTATTCGAGTAGTGTTTATATTGTGCCACTCTTCAAACTTGCACTTTCAAATAGCTTTCTGAATTCCTCTTGAAGATGTTCCTTTCCTCCATTGTGTCTAAGCTTAGTGTGAGGGCATGTGCACATACATGATTTCCACTATGGAAACTCTAAGAACCAGATTCTAAGTCCCCATTCTTTGTTACAGCCAACATGACTCAAGCTTGATAATGTGACCCTTTGTCCTGGAATTGTGAATCTTAATCAAGTAACTCAAAAGGGAAGAAAAATTTAAATATTTTGGCTCAGCTGCTGTATAGGGCTCAGACTATTTTAGCTAGATGTCCTTGCATTCTATCTTTTACTTTCAAAGCTACCTTGATCACTTAATATTAAATTCTTTTTTAATTATTCTTCTCAAGTAATCTTCTGCTGATAGCAGACAGAGCTGGTTTCAGAGGTTTGTAATCAATAATCAAAAACTCCTGATATTTGAAAAGTCCCCGACTTCCTAGTTCTATAACAAATATGGAGAGATTGAGACACAAAAAGAGAAATAATGAATACAGATTTGGAATTAATCAAAATGGTAAAATTTCAGGTTAGGCAATCATCTAGTCTTTCTTTGGCCACCTTGGTGGTATTAATTCACCTATATCAGCAAGTACTGAATAACGGTATATTACCCAATATCTTTCATAACACTCTATCACCCACAAATCTACACAAACCTGCCACTTTACTTCGCCACTAACTTTTCAAAAATTGTCCCCTGTCCACCAAATTCTAGGTGTTTTATGTCTATCACTGGCGTAATTCTAACCTCCTTTAGGTAATCAAATTTGAAAAGCAAAAACAAAGTTTACTTAGTACAGAAAATTAATTTAGATCTTGATAGGGGTAATTCATTTTAGCACATTACCTTTACCAAAAAATCGGATTTAAAATAGGTTAATTGTGATTTTTAGAAACCCCACTATCATACCAGAGAAGCATAACTATTTACGGATTGCTTATTTATTATATGTCTTATTGTTGTTGCTGTTGTTTATTAAATATGGGAGTGTTAAATATTTTTAGTAATAGTTCAAATATTTCTATATTTATAGACCTTTACATTCAAAATTTTGGAGGAAAGAGAGTGAAGTCACAAAATTAAGAACAGTAACTGAAAATAATGAACAAAACCAGGGCTATAACTTAGCCAAATATGGCATCGAAATAAGAGAAAAGAGCACAATGGAAGAACATAAAAAAGTAAAGGAAAGTCTCTTCACAAATGTAAGTTCGTAACTCATTTTATTCTTTTTTAAATTCTCCTTTACACATTTCTTTCTCTATTTGCTGTCTTTGCTTTTTCTATCCATTTAATTTTTTTTCTTTCTTAAGTCTGTAATATTGTTATACAAACTGCTCAAACCCAAAGGCCATGCAGTCCCCCAAAACTTAATTTCTAACTGATTAAAATGTGGCATAATTATAAATAAAATTAAAAGTCTAGATTCACTAATTTTTTTTAAGTTATGATAACTTTTTTGATTGGTGGAAGGTACTTTCACATTTAAAATTTTTATTCAAATGTCATAGTCTCCATATTGGTTTCTAGATGTTAAATGATTGATAATTTTCTAAATCATATTTATTTTGAAAATCCCCTTTATGCAAGCTTATGATCTGCTACTATAATACCAATCATATTCCAAAGCACTTAAGGAAATTATTTCTTCAATAATTATCATTCTCCAAGGTAAATTTACTTTAGTCTCTGAAAAAGAACTTTGGCATTATATTCAGATGATGCCTTCAGTCTTGTGTTTTGCTATTTCTCTCACGACCTTTCTTTTCTTTTTTTTTTTTTCCCCTCCAGAGTCATTCATCAGAGAAAAGTTTGACATCATTTCTGATTGTTTCCCTGGTGTTCATCTCCTTTCTTATTTCCTTCTTTCCCAATATTAAGAGCCCCAAATAAGATCTGCAAACTTAGCTTGTTTAAAAAGATTCCCATAGACTCAGTTCTGAAAGGCTCAAATGTCTCGGGACCTCAGTTTCAGAAACCTTCAAGAGTCTCTGGTTTTATACTACTTGTAAGATAACAAAATAGCCTCCTATGGTTTCAGAGATATAAACACTTTTGAACACAGGACAAAGACCTTTATTACCCATAACAGTCAGAGCAGAGTGTCTGCATTTGCACTGGCTCCCCAGATAAAAATTTTATGGTGCTATGTAAATAGGGCCAGGGAACATCTGAATATGCAGGGATTGTTTCTACAGGGGAGGAAATCCAAATTTAGGGAACTAGTTTTTTTGTTTGTTTGTTTTGTTTTTAGAAGTAGTAAGCTTTTCTAACCTTGACCCGGGAGGGAGCCATTTTCTTTATTATAAGTGGACAGTAAACAAGCCTGACTTTATTCTGAAAGAACCTGTTACTTCTATCTTCCTAGGATGTTTGCTATAAAAACATTCGGGAAAAAAAGTAGTTCAAAACCAAAGCAGCCAGTACTTCTCCTGGAAAGACATACAGAAAAAGCAAGAAACTCATGGATGAATTCTCTCTGAATATTTTTGTGAAGGCCAGATGTATCATTTTAAATGGGACAGAAAACAGCAATACGGTTCCATTTCAAACAATATGTATGGTCAGCCTACTGACATCTTGAATTTAACCTAATGACTAGGCTCACCATATGCACCGTTTGAAATGAGACAGTACCATTGTTTTTTGTCCCATTTAAAATAGTATGTCTGGTCAGTCTAGTGAAAACCCAAAGTGGGTGTTCATATGTTTCTGGAAAGGTAGGTTCTAAATCAAATATTTCTGATTTTTTTCTTCTATTTAAATTAGTACTGATTTAACTTTGTATTTCCTCTGCCAAATTTAAATATGAATTTTAATACTAGTTAGTAAGAGATATTTAGAGATAGTTGTTAGGCATACAGCAGAGATTCTAAATTCTTCTTCTACAATATAAGGGTTTTAAAAAATTACAATAGAATAGAATAGTGCTGATTTTTGTTTGTTTTTATTTTTTTTGAGAGAAGAGAAATGGAAGCATAGAAGAATCATTGCCTTTATATTTTTATTATAAAGATTTAACTAACTAATTCACTTAACTAATCTCCTCAAATTGTGAATGTAACATTAAAATAAGTCTTTTTAAACTGTTGTGCTTAAAAGAAATTATCATTTAATAATTTTAAATAATATATACAGTCATGATTTTAATATAAAATTTTACATATAACAACATAAATTGCATGTGAATGATAATATAAAATTATCCAAAATTATTTGATGGTTTTATAAATTTCAAATACTATAATATAAAAATTTGTTTTTCTTTATTTTTCTGAGTTAAAAAGGACACTATTTTAATTTATATCATAAAGTAGAAATTGTTCAGCCTTTAAGTATTAATTATTTCAAGACACTCTAGTAAACCATTGTCAACATAAGAAACATCTAAAACTACAAAGAATTTTATGAGTTTATTTGAGCCAAACTGATGACACATGACAGAGAGCAAGATCTCAAGTTCTCTGGAGAATAACAGTTTGGTAGCTTCTTCTACGCATTTGAAATTAAGAAGGAAACATAAAAAAAAATTACACAGAGGTGGGAAAAAGCAAGGGGAAAACTGCACGTTCTTTCTTGAGGGTGGTTATATCAACGGTGTGTTAACCTATATGCATAGAAACAATGGACAGGACTTACTAAAGGCAAAGATAAATCTTTTATTAAAAAGTATATGCCTGGAGCTTAACTACCAGCCATGATCTGCCCAGCTCAGAATTCGTGATCATGTCACCCTGTGAGGTTATTTTTCATACAACCTCTTTTGTTCACCCTGTGAATCTACTTGATACAATGTCATTTTTAAGAGCCCTATTGGATGCAAAAGAGATAGTGTTTTACAAATGATAAATGCTTTTCTTATCTTGGGTGACCTATCTTAACACCATCCAAGGTAATACAATAGTTTTCAGGTAAATGAAATGTCCCTGGCCTCTGTCCTTAATGTTGCCTTAAACAGAGATAATATTGATTATTTTAACTTTCTGTTTTGTCATAAAAATTACTAACTCAGAAATAAATATGAAGAATGAAACCAGGGGCGAAAAGTAGATACTACAAGCATAAATTTAAGAAATAGAAAAGCTAGAGTGTGAGTGTGAGACAAAAGACACACTCTCTGAAGGTTTGGATACTTAGAATTTTCCTTTTGGATTTTGGAAAAAATGATCTTAATGCAGAGATATGAGTTTTTTAACCCATCACAATAATATACATTTATTATATTAATTCAGTTAATAAAAAAATGCCAAATTATAATAAATTTTTGAATTTCAGAGACAAAAAATACTGAAAAAGGAAACACTGTACAATGAAATTAAGTGATGTTTGATTATCTAACTGTTGAAAGCTTCTCAACATTAAAAGGCAAATGATATTTGTAAAATCATGCCTACAAAATCAATTATTGATGAAAGAGAAATATAGTTATTATTAAATAAAAATATAAAAGCATTCTCTAACAAGAAAACAAATTATATAAAATAATTCCAAGCTGTGGCCAACATCTATTTGGAAAATGCTCAACCTTGCTTATAATAAATAAAATGAAACTCAATATTAATAAGAAACAATTTTTGGGGGAAGCCGGGATGGCTCAGTGGGTTGGGCGCTCACTTTGCAGCGCCGGGGAGTGAGGATCGAATCCCGGCCCCGGCCTGTGCGGAGCCATATGCTGAACTGGGGGTTCCCCCAGTTCAGTTCTCTCTCTGTCTCTGTCTCTGTATCTCTCTCTCTCTCTCTCTCTCTCTCTCTGTCAAAAACAATAAAATAAATAAATAAATAAATAAATAAATAAAATAAAGAAAGAAACAATTTTTTGCCCCTAAGCTTATGAAAGTAACAAAGACATGAAAACCCAAAGCCAGATGAAAAATATTTGTTATAGAACTCCAGGACAAATGGTCACTTTCAAATTTTAATTCTGTTATTAGAAATTGAAAACTATTTCTCAATGGTATTTGGAAATATGAATCAAAGATCAAAGATGCTTATATTTTTTATTCAGAAATTTTCCAGTCCTGTTCTTGGAATGTATGGAAAGAACATTTCTAGAGAGTATGCAGTAAGATTCATGTACATATGTGTAAGTTACAAAATATGAGGGTTGTCCAAAAAAATCCAGCCATTGTCGATCTAATGCAAACAGTTACATGGCTGTATCCTTTCCAGACAGCTCATCTATGTATAACAGCAATGAACAAATACCAAACTGTAGAATTAATATAAATTCCTTTTAAGTGTGGCTAAATGTACTGTGATACGTCGGTAAGTTGAAAAATTGTGGAGCCATTATATAAAATTATATAAAACTGTGGGATATTTTGTTGTTGTTGTTTTTGTTTGTTGGTTTGTTTTCATTTATGGCCCACAGAGCCTCAAAACAACCCCAGAGAATAAAAAAGAAAAATATTTCATCTGGATGAAAACTATCTCTAATGAAGAAATACACATTTATCTATTTTGTATATTGAGATTTGAAGAACAAAATCAATTGCTTCAAATTTGATAAATATTACTAAACTTTAAAAATGACTGGGAAAAATATGACATAAAAAAAAAAGCAGGGGAAGCCGGGATGGCTCAGTGGGTTAAGGGCTCACTTTGCAGCTCTGGAGACCGAGGATCAAATCCCAGCCCCGGCCCGTGTGGAACCATATGCTGAACTGGGCACTCCCCCAGTTCAGTTCTCTCTCTGTCTCTCTCTCTCTGTCTCTCTCTCTCTCTCTCTCTGTCAAAATAAATAAATAAATAAATAAATAAATATATTATTAAAAGAAAAGAAAAGCAGCCTATGAAATTAGTGTAATGTAATATACATATTCATAAATATAAACATACAGAGCTAAAAAATGTATTTTTACCAATGGTTGGTTATCTTTGGGTGGTTGGTTAATGAATTCCTTTTGCTTTTATTAATTTTTAAAATTTTTTGTAAAAATTTAATTATTAAACTCAATCTACAACTCTTCTATAATAAGTGAAATAATATAAAACTGACTTCAGTGCTTTGTTAATCTACTTGATTTTAAAAACTAAATAATAAAACATAGACATGTAATAAAGCCGTGTGCTGTCGTTAACTAGGGCACAGAAAGTCTTTGAGGGTATAGCTTTAAAGAAAATAAAACACGGTGGTTAAGAGTGGGAACTTCGTGATAAAATGGCCTGGTTCAAATTCTAGCTTAGTTCATTTATGTACTAACCTGAGAAAGTTGTTTAACTATTGTTAAATCTTAGTTTCTTCATGTCTAAAATTGAAGAAACAATAATATTTACTTCCTTGGGTTGTCATGAGAAAATCCTTATAGTGAGAAAATCCTTTAAAATTGCTAATAGTGCCTGAGTGCTCAGCTTATTAAAAGTGTTCAACAAATACCAGCTCATGCTACGGTTGGAAGAATCTAATTGTATTAAAGGATTGGCATTACAATAAGTAGTACATTGTAGCGAATGCCCTGCCCTGTTTCCTTAGGTGAGTGCATAGAAACAAGGGGACCTGGAGGCCAGAAACATAATAGCAAGTGAATTCTTGGATCAGGTAGGGACCTAACTCCTGTGTCCTTCTTGGCGAGCTTCCAGGCACAGGAAGAAGATCCTGGAGGTACCTGGGCTGGAACAACCCATGACCATGTTGGTTTGAAGCAACAAGAGGAAGTCATGACATCCAGAAAAGGTTTGGGGTGGGAGGGCTTGGGCAGAGGCGAAGAACCCTGCAGAGCTTCACTTCAAGGCCCAAAGAGAAAGAGCCTGCCTGTCAGACTTCTGCCTTCCACAGGAGAATTTCTAATTCTGAAGATCAAGTCCAAAGTCCTCTTTCTACTGCATCGTGTTCTGTGATTTGCCTGTGCCTTCCTTTCCAACTGCGTCACTCACCACTTCCTTTTTTAACACTATGGTACAGTCACTTCAAGCCACTGCCATTTAAGGTACTCTCCCACCTTCTTGTGCACATCCCTTACCCTCATTCCACACTTTTTTTTAGCTCTTAAACTTTTACTCCTCTTTCAAGACTCAGCCCCTGATCTTTTCATGTTGAGAATAATCCATTCTTTTTAATGCCTTCTAAACTCTTGCACTCAACAATTAGAGCTCCTTTAAATAAATAAAACGTATTAATTTATAAATTTGTATCCCCAAAAGAATTATTTTGGAGTTTTAATTTTATTCCACCATACACTTGCCATTAGCTCTTTACACATCTGTAAACCTCTCATTTCACTTTTCAACTTTCCAAATCTTACCCAAATATTAAAAGTCTTTAAATTTCTGATTACTTCTTTTGTCCTTCAGTTATTATATCAGCCATTTAGGAATTAAATTCTGAAACAACTTCTACTGTTAAATTATTTTTAAGATTTATTTTATTGTTTGAGAGACAGAAACAAGAGAAGGGAAAGGGCCCAGAGCAGTCTCCATAGTTGTACATCACTAGTTTTGACATAGTTTAATTCCACACAGGAGGATGTGGGGCTACGCAGGGTGGTAACCAAACTGGGGGCTTTCCACAAGGAAGTTGTGCCCCAGTTTAGCATATGGGTTTGCATGGGCCAGGGCTAGGATTTGATCCCCAAATTTCACAGTTGCAAGGCAAGAGCTCATCCTGTTGAGATATCCCAGCTTTCCTCTTGCTAAGTTTTTATATGACTTTTCACATGCCTCTGTGAAATCTTTTCTGCTGTATTACATTTATTGCTATAACTCTTAATCACCAGCCATGTTCAAGAAACCTCCTGTCTGTTACCTGCTATTCCTCATTTACCTCAGTTCTATCTCCCCTCTGAAACACTCTAGATCCATAGCCTCCTCATAGTCCCTTTAACTTTGTCTATAAAAATTTAGTGATACTACTAGCAACCCCTATTATCTTCTTCACTTCCAAGAAAGTTGGAAATTTGAACCTGAATCCTCTCAGACAAACTTTTCCTATTTCAGAATGCTTCTGTAGGGGAATGTGCCCCTTCTCTGTTGCCACTTAGAAGTCAGAAGGAGGGGAAGGAATTATCATTCCACTTCTACTCAAGCAGCCTCTTTACCTTGAAGTCTCTGTTATTCTAGAATATGGCTCCTTTTCTCATCTAACTGATGTCATCTACTGTCCTTCAGGGTTCCTAATGAGATTCTGGTTCAGATGTTTGTTCTCCATTCCATCTGTAAACTTGTCCTGACCCTGGACCGTATAAGTGCCCACACAAATAATTCACTCAAACTCTGACTCCCTTTACTTAAAAGACCCTTATCCCAATTTACTAGTTAGCCTCATTGCCATTACTAAGAAATTCTTTATCTTTACAAATTTTCAATTCTAACCATTTTCTCTCTGCTCTAACATTTCTTTTTAGTCATGCCCATACTTCCATATGACTATCAAACATTCTCACTAGCTATTAAATATTGATCAATGAAGAAACATTGTTTTATTGATTTTGTAGTTCCTAAAGGAAAATGGATCAGAAGATTGTGGTTGGATAATGTTGGATTTATAAAATTGCATATCCAAAAGTCTGCAGACTTCTGCAGAAATATTGTGAGGTTTATCTCTAGCAATGTTGTGTCTTATTTCATACTATTCCCTGTTACTCTCATATTATCCTTTGATGGCTTAATTCAGTTTATGTTAGGAATTCTGCCACTTTGTTGGAATTTTACTTCTGTCACCATTTATTAGAAGATACAACACCTTGCACACATTAAGTGCTCTTGTTGAGTGAAATAGTAAGTAAATGGTATATTAGAAAGAGCATAGGCTCTGATGTTAGAAGATTCATGTCACCATTTACCTGGTAGCTGATTCATGACTTTGTATGGAAATTAATTCACTGACCTTATGGAAGGTTATGTTTCCTAGTCTATAAAAAGAAAAAGAAAATAATACCTGCTTTTCCTATATTCCATGGATCTTCTGAGGCATAAATGGACTAATAATTGTAAGATGACTTGAAATGTTGTAAAGAACATACAAATTAATAAATAAATGTATACCAATCTTCTGATGGATGGCTTATTAACCTATCTCGTAAACTATGTTTCTGATAGCTAATAACATATGTTAAATATGTATACCTTCATAATAACATTATAAAGGATGTCTAAACAAGAACATCCATGATTTGACCTAGAAAAGTACATTAATCGTGAAAACTATGTTTTGTCAAGTTAGAAGAGATATTTCTTATAGCCAAATTTTTCTTTATCATTGAATTATACAATCTTTCAGAAAGAACTCACTCCATAGGATTTAGTTAACAGAGTTAAAACTTCCTTAGATGTCTTGAGTAGGTAAAAACCTTAGTGGCAAGATTATAATAATTTTTGCTTGGAGGTAACAGGAAAGTAGTGGTATCAGTATTACATAGCTAGACAAACTGTTACTTACAGGACATTTTTTCTTATCTATGGAAAGTAAGAAAATTCAAAGACTTTAGAGTTGGGTAAGGAGATGCTTTAATGCAGACATTGTTATGGGTGTAAATAGTCTTATACAAACACAGTTTTTAACACCTGTGTTTGCTATAAATATGTTACATGGTTTTACAATTTTTGTGCTTTTAAGTATTTTTAATGATTTTTTTTTGTTTTTTAATGTTTTTCATTATTGGATACATTTGAAAGATAAGATTATATATTACATTCTCAATTCTCCTAGTTCCTTGCTACTCAAAGTGTCTCATAGACCACCAGCAATGACATCACCAGAGAACTTGTTAAAAATGCAGAATCTATGGGAGAGCCAGGATGGCTCAGCGGGTTAAGTACTCACTTTGAAGTCCCGAGGACTGAGGATCGAATCCCGGCTCCGGCCCAGCAGACCCACATGCTGAACTGGGGTGTGTTTCCCGAATGCGGTGAGGCCCCCAGTTCAGTTAAAAAAAAATGCAAGAGCATAGGAAACACCTCGATTTTATCAAAATGCCCTAGTGATTCATAAACACAGTAGAGTTTGAAAAGCACTATTTTAGTTCATTGTTTAGTGAAAATATTGAACAGTACAGGATTTCATTAATAAAAATTTAAAGTTCTCCTTTCTACTCTCCTCTCATATCCCATCACAAACCTTCTTTTATTGTGGTCACTATTAGAATTTGTTTTATACTTCTATACATTTCCTATGCATATACAAATGTAATTCATAAATTCTTATAGTTTACAAATCTATGAAGTAGAAAAATAATACGAGCACAAAGTAATTACTTGAGGGTTTTTTAAAAATCATATTCTAATAATGGATAATCTTAAATGAACACTTACTTTGTTTTAGGTACTCTTCTCAGTATGTAATCTTATTTTTCCTCTCAATCACATAGAAAGTAGCTATTATTGATCTGATAGAATATTGAGGCACAGTAATGTGCCAAGATAGCATAGTGAGTTAATGAGAGCTAAGATTTAAACTTACAATTTGACCCCAAAGCTTTGATTTAAAGCCACTTGATTATACCACTTTACTATGTTTCATATTAGATCTTCAGAGACCTGTTGGTAGACCACCAAAAAGTTAAAAAGGCCATTTTAAAAAATTCAAGCACTCTCACACACACACACACACAAAGAAAAGAAAAAAATTCAAACACATAATTAAGCCTAAGTTTCATATTCCTAATGCTATCATAAATTCATACAAATAGAAACTTCCTGAAAATAACTCAATTTTAGTTCCAGTTGCCAAGGTACAATACTTAAGAACAGTTACTATGAATTCATTGTGAATCCTGCCTTAGGTTCCAGATGGTGTGTGGATTTCTATGAAAAGCAAAAATATCATTTATGTTTCTCAGTAAGTTTCCTTTTGGAAGGTTAGCTATTTGTGACATAATTAAAGGACACTTTCCTGGAAGACTCAGCATCCATAAGCCCAAATGTTTCTGGGAAACTACATGACAAAGTAGCTTTGAATCTTCATGTTCTGAATTACTTACTGTCTCATACAAAATGAGTTCTTCAAAGGAGGTTTGAGTCTGGACCAGAATACATAGCAACAATATACATAACCTTGCATAGTAAAGTTTACCTCTTAATTCATGGTAATTGTTCGAAATCTGTGCCTACTGCTAATATTTTCTTTCATTTTTGTGCTAATTGGTTTTCTAACAAGTATGATTTCAAGAAAGAAATAATTTTTTCAATATCAACAAGCCAAAAAAACAAGGAAGCTTTCTATTTAGTTGTCCCTTATTTAATCTAGTTCCACTTCATTGTTTACGGATTTTGTTAGTTTCTTAAAACCAGTTGTGTGATATCACTAGAGTGGCCATGCTTTGGTATGCCTAAAATACTCCTGGATTATTTCTGTTTTTCTATTATAATTATTATTAAGAGCAGACTCTTTCATTATCATGAATGTTTATTTTTGGATGATCAATTATATGTTCACCCTACATACTGTATGACTCTCTTATATCAGAAAATTATCAGGTAATAATCTGATTTTTTTTTTGTTACTTAGGAGGCAAAAGCCCATTTGACTATAAATGTTTTAAATATTTGGTTAAAATTTGAGCTTTGTTTTAATGGTTGTTTAATGGGCCAAATTTAACTGATAAAAGCAAGTGAGAAATATTAAGATAAAGCAAGTAAAGTTAGGCTCCAATTGTGTAAGACATAGCATTATACAAATCTAAAATGAACATATAAAACCATATTTTCTCAAATTATAGCAAAGAGTTATAGTTTACAATAATAAAAATGCTTTTTTAAAATACATACTTAATTAACTATTTTTAATACAGAATTCAAATAAAATGGAGATTGATCCTTACCTATAGAGGATTATAGATTAAAAAATTTGGATTTGGAGTTCATGAGAATTTCCACAGTAGATATAAATTTTTAAGAGGTAGCTTGTCTTACGATATAAATTACTTTTAAAAGGCTCTTACTCCCCTTTGATCACAAGCATTATTATCAAATCTAAGAGCCCTGTCTAGTATGGCCCCCAGTCTCAGCTATTTAAAGGTACTCCAGAAGCCCTATTCAATCCAAATTTCAGACTATCCAAAATATCAAAATTGGGGAAGCCGGGATGGCTCAGTGAGTTAAGTGCTCACTTTGCAGCCCCGGGGACGGAGGATTAAATCCTGGCCCCAGCCCGTGTGGACCTATATGATGAACTGGGAGTGGCCCCAGTTTGGTTCTCACCAGGGTGAGACCCTGGCCCAGTTCCTGCACTGTGCAGCCCCGCTCCCACCTGTGGAATGAAACTATGTGGAAAAACCAATGATGTGCAACTACAGAGACTGTCCTGGGCTCTCACCTTTCTCTCTGTCTCTGTCTCTGTCTCTGTATCTCTCTCTCTCTCTGTCAAAAACAATAAAAATAAATCTTTAAAAATATTAAAATTATTTGCTTTCTCCATGTTAATTACCTACCAAATTCTGGGCCAGGGATTTCATCTTGTTCCTCTTTTATATCCCCAGTACCTTGTCCAATGTCTTCATCTCTGAATAAATAAGTGAATAAAAGAATAAATACACAAATGAGGATATAGTAGCATTTCACAAACCATAGTAAATTTTTATGTAGTGTGTGATTCTGAGTTAAAAATAAAATAAGTCATTGTCCTGGGTACACTCTTGGGAAAAAACTAAAGCAAGGTATTTTAATGCAGTTGAGGATGCTTGTCCTCAGCCCCTTAAATGAATCAGAGTAAGTATGAAACACTAGTACCGGTAAATTTTGAAATTGAGGTGATGCAGTCAGCAAAAGAAGATACAGTCTAAAGAAAACTTCAATATGAGAAACCACAATCTCTTCTGATCCCCAATATGGAGAGCCACTCTGAAATTCCTTTTAATCCAGAATAATGTTGTGCCATACGACTGCTAATTAGACTATAAAAATCATCATTCTTTTTTAAAATATATAGAATGATTTTTTTTGTTTTTGAAAAAAGTGGTCACAATGAACAATAATATTTTTACAACTCTTATGTATGGATATTTTCTTTAACATATCTTTATCTAATGTAAAATGACAGTTAATTCTAGGAGTAAATGGGGGATTGAAAAGAGAGTTTTTTTATATTTTCCTTTTATTTACTTTAAAACATGAAAAATTAGAGAGAGGTTGATTTTTTTGCTACATTTTAAAATTGTTATTCTGAATAACTATTACTTTAATTAAACAAGTTAATAAAAAGATCAATGATTGCTATTAAAAGTAGTACATCCAAAACAAAGCAAACAAAAAACTAGCTGATGTGGTTAAAATACCACCAAAATTTATAGGATAATTGTGTATATATTTTTTTACATCAGAGCACATACAATGTCAGTTATCCTATAAGTACATAATTAAAATAAAGAATAGAGGACATATTAAGTTTTAAAAGGTGAAAGAAAAGAAGAATTTTTCTGGTCTAGTGTATTGATAAAAATGGAAAAACTTCAGACACCATTTTGTCCCACAAATATTCTCATAGACATCAAAAATTTCAGAAGATTTAAAGGGAATTTTATTGATATATTAGTCTTTCCAGTTTTTCATTTAACATGTATTATAGTATAAATCACTCTTTTGTTGAAAGCTTTCCTCAGAAATTCCTGGGAGAGGACTTAGCAGAAAATTAATTTCCTATTGGGGAGAATTCTTAGAATTTAAATAAAGCTATTGGTTGTTCTAAAACCACAAAATTAGCATTCTACTAATTACTAGGTTTAAATAGCTGTGAAGCAAAGAGATTTCCATCACTTTGATCATCAACTCAGTGTGTTTCTTCTCAGTCTTGAGTTCAAGGTACTGTATTTACAAAAGGCAAAATTACTCTGATTTCACAGGGTTTAATCTTTTGTTCACTCTTTATTAAGATGTATTTGTAACTTTTCTATGTGCTTTTAAATACTGATAGTTTCTTATGACATATTGTCAGCTTAAAAATATATTTACAAATTTTGATAACATCTCAGAGCTTTAAGTGAAAAATCAATATAGTTTTATAGAGACTAAATCACTCGATTTGGTAACTAAAATCTCATATACTGAACAAGTAGAGATTCGTGGTAAGGTGATTTGAAATTTTTTACCCAATTCTATGGGAAGTTATTATGCAAAATAATTTCTGATCTTTGTATTTACCATAGTGAAGACCATATCTGGTAGAATATTTTAAGACCATTTTTATTCCATGTCATTTGGCTAACAAAATTAATTCTATAAAGGATAAGTCAATGATAGACAGTTAGATAAATAACTACTTCTGTGAAAATGGTGACTTTGGATATTTGGAAAGATACAAATAAATAAAGACACATTCATTTTGTGTTTATAAATATGCCTTTTTTTACTAGAGTCCACAATTAGTAAAATATGCCAGAATTATTTTGTTGACTAAGGTATGAACAAATTGCATGTGTAACCTGATTGTTTTCCTAATTTCTCTGGAAACCATTTTCCCACATATGTAAATGTCAATACTTCTATGTTCTTACAATTTGGTGAAACTCTAGGAATGAAACATAACAAGATACCTAAATTTTATGAATTTGTCTAGTTGAATTACCTTTATATAGGCATGTCATGAATATAACAATGTAGCAAAAGATGAAGTAACAGCTACAGTATATTATATTTAAAAATAATTGATGGAGATTAATTGGTTCTACATAATGTTCTGATAGCATTTTTTGTGAAGGTTCTGAAAGAGCAGGATGCTTTCAAATAAAATTAAAGGAGAAAGACATTTTCAAAAAATTTTCAATAAAATTAGATATAATTCTTAGGTTTTAGTTTATTACCCACTTAAGAAATCTGATGACGTAGGAGAAAAAACATTTTTTTTAATTTTTTTTGAACATTGATGTTTCTCTATCTTACTGAAAAAATGATATATTTTAGAGTGTGAGTGAATAAAATATTGATTAAAAATTGGTATTTTTAAATATTATGAATATTAAGCAAATTAACTACAATGATAAACATAATGAATATCATAATTAAAAATTATAATTTAATAAACATACTATTTCTCAAACGAACTTATTTTATCATAATATGCTCTTTTTTTTGAAAATCAAATTTTTTTGTTGTTGTTTGTTTTTTGTTTTGTTTTGTTTTTAGGGGAAGCTGGGATGGCTCAGTGTGGGTTAGGCACTCACTTTGCAGCACCGGGGACCAGGGATCGAATCCCAGCCCCCGCCCGTGCGGAACCATATGCTGAACTGGGAGCTCCTGCAGTTCAGTTCTCTCTCTGTCTCTGTCTCTGTATCTCTCACTCTCCCTGTCAAAAATAAATAAATAAATAAATATATATATATATTAAAAAAAAGTTTTGTTTTTATTAAACAAATTTTATTATAAAACCTAACTCTTCACTTTGTCCTCTTACATAGGTCTTGACAGCCATGAAGCTTCTCGTTTTTACCTGCCTCATGGCAGTTGCTCTTGCCAGGCCTGTGAGTACAGTAGAAATTTATAAGGTTCTAGATTCCAGATTCCTTTTTAGAAGTGAACTGATATCTTAAGAAGACATTGAGAATAATAATAAAAACATTGGATGATTTCTAATTAGCTATTAAAGTCTTGATGTTAAAACTATGGTAAAGCTTCACATTTTGATCAGTATTATATAACCCACTCAAAGACTTAACTCCAAATAAAATATCTGATGAGAGATATAAACATAGCACAATAAAAAAAAAATGAAGTAAAAATAAAAAGAAAGAAGATATTGTAGAACATAATAAATAGCACCCAGGAATATGATTAGGCTGTTTCCCTAAGCCCATTATAGAATTAGAATATTTATAAACATAGACTAGTTATCCCATATTTTCTTACCAAATATAACATCAAGCCACATGTTCTAGTGTATACTGCTTTTGGAACTAAAGACAAACCCAGTTGAGATAGCTTGTGTCATCCATACTTTTTCCCCTCAAAGTATAGAAAATGGGCTGACTCTACTGATTCAGAAACCAAGTTATTACTGTAGACAGTAAAACTAGATAATGTAAATTAAATAATCTTCTTAAAAAAATAACAAATGGTCTAAATTTTAGACCATTATGTGAAGCAAAAATTTATTCTATCTCCTTGTGATGTGTAGCTAATGAAGGTGTGAATGATATGTAAACAGGGATCTGATAAGAAAACCATTCAGATAAAATAATAATTTTAGATATTTGGACAATGAAACTATCTCATACAGAAGCAAAACTTCTGAAATGCTGAAATATTCTATTGTTTGCATTGATGAGACTCTTATTGTCTAAATCTCCATTTGAATAATACAGACTTCCCAATAATTCAAATTCTTAACCATGAGCACTTTATTTAGGCTACTCCCTAAGCAACAGTAGAAAAAAATCCCTGACTTTGTGTTACCAAACAACCATCCAAATTCCTCAGAAGTGTCTCAGTGGAATGTTATCTTGTCCTTTTACAAATTAAATGGATAACAGTTTCCTAGAAAACAGATTCATACCCTTATTCCAAAGAAAACATGTTTTTTTTCCCAAAGTCAAAATACAAATTGAGATAAATTTTTATATAATTTAATTGATAATAAAAATAAAATCAAGGTAAACAACAATTTAATTAGAAAAACACATTTGCTCCAAAAAGTTATAACAGTTTAAAATTCCATTTATAATGAAAATGTAATATAAATAGTTAAGTAACTCAGAATTTTCTAGTATTTTTTTTTTTTAGATTTTTTTAGTATTTTTTTACGCAGTTTTCTCAATTCATCACAGTCTAAAGAGAAGAAACAATTAACATATTTTTCTTCATTATTTGGGAAAAAAATAATTATAGGTCTCTCTTTTTTTTTTTGCTCCCAAAGAAATGATCTCAGACAAATTTAACTATTAAGATACAAACTGTCCTTAAATAGCAATGTTCAAATTTATAGGTTATATGTGTATTGTGATATTGTGCTTGCATTTTGATGGCTTTTTGTTTTGTTTTGTTCTGTATTGTTTTACAATTCTTGCTTTGTTTTTCACAGAAAGTTCCTGTAAGACACCCAGAACTCATTCAAGTGAGTAGTATATTCTGTTTCAAGAACTCAATCTCTGGGATGCCAGAATGGCGCAGTGGGTTATGCATTCGTTTTGTAGCCCTTGGGTCTGAGGATCAAGTCCTGATTCCAGCCTGTTCAGACCCATATGCTGAACTGGGCTATGGCTCCCAGTTTGGTTCTCCCTGGGGCTTGCCTCCCGTGCAGGAGGCCCCGTGCAGGTTCCCACCCTTTGCAGTTACCTACCCACCTGTGTGGAATGAAACTATGTCAAAAACTGATGATGTACAACCATGGAAACTGCTCTGGGCCTTTCCTCTTCTCTCTGTCTCTCTGTCTCTCTGTCTCTCTCTCTCTCTCTCTCTCTATCTTTCTGTCAAAAACAATTTAAAAATACTCAAATTCATTGTAGAACTTAAGTGATATACTGATAGCACATCAACTCTAGACCTATTATGCCCTTCTCTATAAAATATTCACCAAGGTATAATATCTTCAGTTGAATTACTGACAAATATTCATTTGTCCTCACAACCCTTAAAGAGAAGAGTATATGAATACACACACACAAACACACACACACACACACACACATAATAAAAACCTATTATTCAAGAGGAATGGTTAATTAAACAGATATAACATGGTTTATTTTTAAATATTTTTTTTATTTTCTTGAGAGAAGGTGAGAGAGAGAGACGGAAAGTGGGGGTAGGGCCCAGAGCAGTCTCCATAGTTGTACATCATTAGCTGTGGCATGGTTTCATTCCACACAGGTGGATGTGGTGTTGTGCTGGGTGGGAACCAAACCTGGGGCCTCCCACATGGAAGGTGAGAACTTTCACTTCTGAGCCATCCTGGTGGTTACCAGTTGCACTGTGTTTAGCATATGGGATGGCACAGGCCAGTCTGAGAATCAAACCCCAGACCTCACAATTGAGAAGCAAGTGCTCAACCATTGAGCTATCCCAGAATACTGGTTTATTTTAATATATTCTTGCTTCTTTCTGTCTTTTACTTGCTTTCAAATATATAATTTACAATTTGGTTTTATTTTACACACTACATCTTTAATTCAATGCCTCTACCATATTTTTCTGCAATAGCCATTGATCCCTGGCTTTGTATACTAATTGAACTAATACCTTTTTCTTAATTCTTTGCAGAACAAACCAGACAGTACAGAGGTAAGGTTCTTTCTCACCTTCCTACCCTCCAACCCAAACTATTTTCTTTCTTTCAGTTAGCTATGATGAATGATTAAAGTCTTTTTTGTTCCAGTTTTTATTTATATTTAAATATATCCAAGTACTCAGGTACTTGAATTACTTGCTCAATTTTCTGATTTGATTAAATCCTTGTTTAGTTCCTTCTTGACATGGTCTACAAAACCTCTAGGCTTAGTAAGAAAAGAACCAATTAGGACATCTCCTTGAGATTTTAAAATTAGATCATAAAACAAAAATTATCTTTTCTTGTACCTAAGAAATATACTGGTTTACCTAATTAAATGGGAAACGTGTTAAAATGAAAAACAGTCTTATTTATTAGGTGTTTGTTTTTTTTTATCATTTACAATTTAAATTTTATAGGAAGTCATCAAAGGAAGGAAGTTTTTGAAGTTTGCTCTGGTAAGCACTATCTAATTAATCTTCTTAAAAGACAATCAGGGGAAGCTGGGATGGCTCAGCAGGTAAAGCACTCGCTTTACAGCCCCGGAGACTGAGGATTGAATCCCAGCTCCGGTCCATGCAGACCCATATGCTAAACTGGGGTGTGCCCCCAGTTCAGTTCTTGCCGGGGCCTACGGGGCCTACGGGGCCTACGGGGCCTACGTGGGAGGCCCCCGGCCCAGTTCTAGCCCTGCGCAGCCCCGAGCCCACCTGTGGAGTGAAACTATATGGAAAACCAATGCTGTCAAGTATGAGGACTGCTCTGGGCCCTCCCCCTTCTCTCTGTCTCTCTCTGCGTGTGTCTCTCTCTGTCAAAAAACAATAAAAATAAATCTTTTTTTAAAAAAACACAATCATTTTTCTGGGCAAATTAATTTAATCTTAGTTTATAAATATGTTTTTTTTCACTTGACATGATCAAAACTTTTCTTCATTCAGTCACCCAAGCACCCATAAAAAATATAGAAACTAGATATGCAAATATTAAAAAGCTGCTTTAAATTTTAATTTGTGTCTGTACATTTGCCTCTTTGCAAACCACTTACGCTTTCCTTTGTATAACCGATGTAATGCTTATTGTGATGGAATGTCCTCTTTCTCCAAATAATACCCTATATATATATTGTACTTTCTATAATTCTGTGACTTAATTGTCAAACAGAAGTCAGACAGAGATTTTACTATAAGGTTACAACTTTAAAAATTTGATAAGTAACTGAACTTTGAATTATTTTTATTTTTTTAAGATTTATTTTTGTTGTTTTGACAGAGAGAGAGAGAGAGAGAGAGAGAGAGAAAGAAAGCGAAGGGGGAGGGCCCAGAGCAATCTCCATAGTTGTATATTATTAGTTTTCAACATAGTTTCATTCCACACAGGTGGTTGTGGGGCTACACAAGATGAGAAATGGGCCAGGGGCCTCCCACATGGAAAGCTAGCCCTGGCAGGAACCGAGCTGGGGGCCTCCAACCTGGGAAGCATGCCCCAGTTCAGCATATGGTTCCACGTGGGCTTGGGCCAGGACTTGGTCCTCAACCCTGGGGCTGCAAGGCGAGTGCTCAACCTGCTGATTCATTTGGCACTCCTGAATTACTTTTAATATAACCTTTGTTGTTGTTGTTGTTGTTGTTGTTGTTGTAGCCTATACCAGGAGAGATAAGAGAGGTAAGAAAATCTCCCCAAGATATACTGTAGAATTAACAAAAGAAAGTACGTAAGTGTTGCTCTGTCTAGTAAGTATTGTGCTGCCCAATACATTATTGCTTTTAATGGAAATAAACATTCAATTTATTGAACAAGACAGATAACCTCAACAGAACTCAAAACTATAACTAAAACAAGGTGAAAGATAATAACAACAAATTTAGTGGAACAAAGTTTTCAAACATTTTACATGCACTTTTACATACTGACAGCTTAAATAAAGAAAGCTTAGTAAATAGACACTTAATGTTAGAAATGATACAGCAAGAAATATTTGTACATTCACAGATAGCATACGGTATTTATTGTTTTAATTTGAAGGAACTCAGTGTAAGATATGTTTTCTCATAAATTTTCATCCACATTTGTCTTTCTTCATTAATGTTTATTCTCTGTTTTCTATTCCTAAGGACTACATCAATGAACTGAACAGGGTAAGCAACATCAATGATATTTAAATAATTTTAAAAGTTTGTTCTTTCAAAATGTATTGTACAAACCGTACTTCATTGATTTCAACAGAGAGAACTTCTGAGAGAAAAACAAAATGATGAACTCAAGGTACCAAATTTTTTATTAGAATAATATGGGGAAAATGTATTCTTGCATTAGGAAAACTGTTTTAATTTAGAAAAAAAAATTTTTTTTGGTATTTATACTTTTCTTGAACTTTTCAGTCAGATATTCAAAATAACTAATGAATTATGTTGAGAATTCTAAAGAATACTGATTTTGTTTTCTTAAATATGAGCAAACAGAGCATTAGTATAAATGAATGAATGAATAGATGGGTAGATCAATAAGTGAATCAATACATAAATGTATACAGTTATAGACTAGCCAATTGTTGGAACTTATCACCAGAGCTGAAGAAATGCTTTCTTAAGGGTATTTTATGAAGCAATATACCTGCTTCAAGAATGTTTTTCATATTACATCTGATTATTCACCTTCTTTAAACATGATTTTTTGGATCAGTATTCTCTACTAGATTTTTAAATAGATTGGGTATTAGGAAACAACACTTGAAATTAATGAGATAAAAAATACATATTCTTAACTATACTTCATACCTAGATGATTTTTTTCTTGAGAGGATATTAATAATAAATCAACTGAAGTAAGATCCTCTGTTTTAAAAGTAGTCAACACAATATGAGGAAGAGAGAGATGTAAAAGCATTTTTTTAAACACACTACCCAAAATGAACAGATAATACTCTTATGTCAGAACTAAAACATATGTAATTCTAAAAATAAAAAAGTAAAAAGATGAAGTGTGTTAAATGTTGGCCAGAATTAACTGGGTAACTGAACCAACACTAATATTTTGAGCTTAAATTCTTTGGATAATGTTATTACTCTTGATATTGCTGTGGTCATGAGAAAAACTGAACATTACACTAAATGGAAAAAATTCATCTTGCTTAAGTGTTTATAAACCATTGAATCAATGTTTTGTGCACTTTTATTTACCACATGATCTTTATTACAATGCTCTTGTTTAACATCTAAAAACCAGGTTAAAGATTTTGGAAACATTAATCTAGTTAAAGAAAAAAGTAAGATTATTTACATTGACTTCCCTCAACACATAATAATCTAAAATAGTTGTTATTAAACTATGAAATGCATATTATGAAGGTAAATCCTTTGGTTAGCTCAGACCAAACTAGTTAGACTTTTTTTGTTTTTCTTATCACTTGACAATTGACTAAATTTTCTATTTTTTTCTTTTTTGGCATCTATTTCATTTGGTAATTACTATTTTACATTTAAATATTTGTCATGAAAAATAAAATAAACTACCTTTTCTTTTCCTTAGGAATATGTTCTGAATGGCTCTGAAGTAAGACACCTTTATTTCAATAAATTCTACATTTTTATATCATATATAGTGTATGCTGTATGCTTTACTGTCTTCTCAAAATGAACATTTAAAATAGAGCTATTACAGCCATGAATGTAAAATGTGTCAAATAAAGTTAAATTGAAAGGGAAAATTTGTCATTTAAATGATAATCAATTCTAAACATTCCAGAGTCAGTTACAATGTGTTTTTTCTTCCTCTTAGCAAAAAGTATCTAGTAGCAGTTCATCAAGTGAGGTAAATGATTTTGATGTTAATTCAATGTCTCAATTAGTTAGAAAATGTTTATGAAAGCTTGTTGTTCCATGTAAGTTATCATATATCTCATAAGTTCTCATTATACAAGGCACTATGCATGAAGTTCTATCCTCATTTGAACTGATGAGCATCAATCCAACAGATATAACAAAGGAACTAATCATTAGAGATAAAAGTACAGAATGGTTTCTTGGACAACCATGTTATTAGGCCATCTGTTGTGCCCAACCATTTTGCTTTTTCTTATTTCACCTGTCCCTGAATTTGGTAGAACTTGATCTTGTCACTGAAAATAACAATATTGGCAATGCTTTTAAATCAATGATGTGAACATGTTATATACTGTATAGAAATTAACCAATTTTAAGTTACTTGTGTGCTGGAATCCATTGTCTCTTGTTAGCCTAAAGGGGGGGGGGGTGGAAAGGTAGACAGAAGATGATGGGTCCTTCCTTTAACTTTGAGAAAAGACACTTATCCAAATTGCAAAATAAAACCAACCAAATTATATGGGGTTTCTGTGAATTCAGTGAAGGTGAGTATTTAAAATCCTCCTTCAACATTATGAATAACTTCCCTGGTGAAAGCAGTGAGAAGAAAAAGGCAACCTTGAGTTGTACCTCAAATTATTCACCTTGTCTCAGCTACCCAGGAATTTGTTGTTTAAATCAGTTTACCAAAGTTATTTATTAATAATGTCTGATTAATAATATTCTTACCTTAAACATAAATTAATGAGTCATAAAATTAAAATGTGTATGTTTTTATTTTTTTAAAGGAAGTTGTTTCCACTAGCAATGAGGTGAGATATATTTGCTACATTTAAAATGTATTAATATTATCCAGAATATGTTATAATATACTTAAACAACTTTTATATATACATGTTTTTTAGCAGAAAAATATTCCAAGGGAAGATGTACACAACCGACACTATCTGGTAAAATTTGATTGAAACTTTAAATAAGAATGTTGTATTGATAAATTTCTTTCTTTCAATATCTGCTGAACTTTAATCCATAGTAAGAAGGCTGACAGAGCCTAGCTATCTGTTTACTGTGTTTTTTTCTGAATATAAAACTAAATCATTTTTTATAATTCAAGATATTTAATTCATGCTTTCAGTTAAAAATTTATAGTGTATAGTCTGCTTTTGGATATGAATAGCATAGTATTTAAATATTAGTCTACAGGTCTGAACAGATT
The DNA here is from genome assembly GCA_004027555.1 of Craseonycteris thonglongyai. Taxonomy (NCBI): domain Eukaryota; kingdom Metazoa; phylum Chordata; class Mammalia; order Chiroptera; family Craseonycteridae; genus Craseonycteris; species Craseonycteris thonglongyai. Next base: position 12,606 of record PVKE010013394.1, on the reverse strand, counting down.
TAAGTTTGACTCTCAGCTCTCTCTATCTTTTACCAATATGTGATGTTAGACTATAAGTTTATAACCCAAATTCTAAAATGACAATGATAATAATAAATATTAAATGATGTAAAACAGTTAATACAATTCATAGCACAAAGTAAACACTCAGTAAACATGACTAATATCAGAACTTTATCATTTTTTTGCTGAGTTTGTCTGATTTAATTTGACCAAAGTTAAATCTTCATAGAAAGCAAAATTAATATTTTCAATTTTCCTAGTAAGTCTGACATAAGATACACGGTAAGTAAAATTACCTGAACACTCACATTTGCATTGTATTTTAAGTTAAAAATAGGTTTAAAAAGTCATCTTTTGGGAAGCCGGGATGGCTCAGTGGGTAGAGCGCTCACTTTGCAGCACCAGGGACCGAGGATCGAGTCCCGGCCCCGGCCCGTGTGGAACCATGTGCTGAACTGGGAGCTCCCCCCAGTTCGGTTCTCTCTCTGTCTCTGTATCTCTCTCTCTTTCTCTCTGTCAAAATAAATAAGTAAATAAATAAATATTTAAAAAATATATATATATATTTAAAAAAGTCATCTTTTGTATTGTTTTAAAAAGAAATAATAAAATTATTGCAAACTATTTGTGGTAGAAATAACACTAAAATTGGATTAATAGTTCCTTATTTTTTACTTCTGGGGAAAGACACTATAGGCTCTAGCTTCAATACCTGAAAATATAGTATTGGCCTGAACAGTTTCCAAGCAATTGAGAATATTTTTTTCTTTTAGGAACAGTTGAACAAATATACCCAACATCAGCTGGTAATGTTATATTATATTATAATACAAAATCATATTCTATAGAATTAAAATATATTGTTTTAAATTGGGTCCATTTCTAAATATGTTTGCATTTCTCTCAAGAAATTATATATTCTAGCCTTTATCCTTAATAATAAATAGTTGACAAATTATTCAAATGATTGCCTATTTATTGTCAAAATTGTTTCTTTCTACATTGCCATTAATCTCCCTCAAAATACTACTGCTCACTTCAAACGCACTTCTCATTGTTCTTGCCACTTTCTGAAGCAGTTCTGGAAGTCCTCTTTTGTGAGTGTCTGAGAAATAGGCAAACCATTTTATCCTTCATCATGACAACACTACACGTCACACATCACTTCTGGTACAGCAATTTCTGTCAAATGAAAATATTATGGGATGTGTCCTCATCTGCTTTATTGACCAGATCTTGCACTGTGTGAGTTCTGGCTCCTCCCCAAAGTGAACATGGCCATAAAAGGTAAATGTTTTGAATAAATTCAGGACATCTAGGAAGCCACAACAGACACTCATGAAAGAGGACTTATAGAACTGCTTCAGAAAGTGGCAAGAATGATGGGATGTGTTTGAGATGAGGGGGATTAATGGCAATGTGTCTTTTATTCTAATAATTTTCTTTTATTTAAATGTTCAGTGTACTTTTTATCACAACTTATAAATAGGTTGTAACCTCCACAAGTGTTAAAACTACTGTATTGATCTTGTGCATAGTGTTCGTCATATTTTATGATTGTGTCCCCAGTATTTAGCATAGTTCCTGAATGAATGAAGATACCTAATAAATGTTTGTTATTCATAAATGAATAAAATAAGTACACTAAAACAAAATCTTTTTTCTTCCTTAGGAAACTGTTCACGACAAGGTAAGATTATTTATTAAATCTAGGTATTTAAATATTTTCTTCATGTGTTATGTTTTTATAATGTGTACTCCTCTTTTTTTTCCAGCAGAAATATATCCCAACAGAGAAAGTGTTGTACAACCCATATATGGTAATATTTTATTTAAAAATTGCCAAATATAAAATTTAAATAAATAATTAGTAGGTAGTCATAAATAGAAGATATGTAATTCTAGAGGATTGGTAGGTTATTGTTTTCCATGAGTATAAATGTTACAAATTCTTTATTTTTCAAAACTATAGTAAGCCTATATTTTAGTTAAATATTTTTTCTAAAGTTAGAAAATAAAAATTGGTTTGATATTATCATAACATGGGCATAAAATAATTTATTATAAATTGAATGGATGATGATACACTTTTGGTACATTGTCAAATAAATGTGTTATACCAGTAAGTAACTTAAAACATATTTCCTTTTATTCAGGAACAAATTCCCAGGACAAATAAATACAAACTCATCCATTGGGTAATATTTTACTTAATAAATTACACAATATTTATGCTTAGATAGCTTCACACTTTTGAAAAGATTTCTTTCTTCTCAAGCAGTTATTTCTCACTCCCAACTTTCTAAAATAATTTCTATTAATTAGTGCAAGGTGAGAACTACTTGTCACTACTCTTTGGAAGGGGTGCCATTCTACTCATATGCTTTCTGCCTCAACTGATATGAGCATCAGATTTATAATCATAAAAATTATGATGTGCTGATCTCACTGATTACATTAATTTCTCTATTAACACTTTTCCTAATTTTACATCTTTACTTCCAAGATTTAATTCTTAAATTTAATTTTTATTTAGAACTCTCAAACTCAGTCATAATTATGCTCTCTTACACAAGACATATTGGAGATTTACTGGTTGACACTCTTTTCTTTTGAAGAAATCATCTGGAAAGCTACTGAATGTCTCTGTCAAAACTCTCTGATCCCGTTTTCTCATTTGTGAAATGAGTTTGTCAGTAAAAAATAAGAGCTATGGGGGAAAGCCGGGACGGCTCAGCGGGTTGAGCGCTCGCTTTGAGGCCATGAGGACCGAGGATCGAATCCCGGCTCCGGCCCAGGCAGGACCCACATGCTGAACTGCGGAGTTCCCACAGTTTGGTTCTCTGACTGTCTCTGTCTCTGTCTCTCTGTCTGTCAAAAAGTAAAATAGAAATAACTATGCACTGAAGACAAAAAGATAATTTCTCTCTATAAATGTGAAAAGATAAAAAAAAAAAAAAGAAAGAAAAAAAAAAAAATAAGAGCTATGATCCTACATTCCATTGATTCTACTGTGTGTCTAAGGCTCCTAATTTCATTTTTAAGGCAATAAATAACCAGTTACTATGAAATGTGTACTGCTGTGAATAGCAAGGTCAATTCCATACCAGTCATGGAGCCTTTCAAACTTCCTTGCCGTTTAGCGAATCTTATAAATATTGTTGAGATCGCTCCATATGTCTTAGAAGAAATGATCTCTAAGCAATTCAGTTGGCAAAGTTAATTTCAGTTCCCAAAACTCTAACACAAACAGTATTTTATGGAGGTTGCTTCTTCCATCTTTGAACTTTTAAAAGGTAACTCTGATTTTCTTTTTCCTTTCAGAGAGAACCTACAGTGAATCAGGTAAATCAGTGAGTGTGTGTGTGTGTGTGTGTGTGTGTGTGTGTGTGTGTGTGTGTGTGTGTGTGTGTGTTTTAATGCTTTTCCCAAATAGTGTCTATTAGCAGTTGCTATTTTTTGGTGCAACTATTATACAGCTGTGTCATGAACTAGTGCTATGCTAGTTCAGAGTATCTTAGCTATTAACTGTTGGATTCTCCAGTGTTAATTATAACACTGCTATTAATAATCAGATTTAAATTGCCAAAAGGAAATTAAAAAATAATTCTATGTCTATTCCTAAGTGAAGATAGTTTCAAGTCAACTTTTAAGTCAGAACTGTCCCAGTTGATTAATCATGTTGTCAAAATTTTAACATTTATTATTCTATGGTACTGTGTAGTGGAAATTAGTTTTAAGTTTAAGGTCTGACATCTAATCATATAATTTTGAGCAAATTGTATATTCTTTTTGAGCTTTGCTTTCTAATTTGTGAAAAATTAATGTGGATCAATCAATTTATTACCTTCTTAAACTCCCAAATACTGATTTTGGCAGTAATTTTTGTGTGTCTTCTTTTTTAAAGTTAGCAACTGTGCATTCAATCCAGTATTGTTGGTCCATTGCTGGTTCAGCATATGATACACTAATTTTAGAAAAAAGCATTTTACCCTCAATTTATTCTGAAATTCTCTAATAATTTATTGGCCAACACAAAAGAAAAATAATGGCAATTATTCACTTCACTTTAGTTTCAAAGACTACACTTACCTCAACTTTCATGTAATTATTAAAAAAGAATATGATAACTATATAGCTATTTTGTTTAATAATAGTATTTGGAAATAATAATTTAGTCTATCATGGTGTTCAGTTAGATTTGACCACAAAATTAATTATTTTTTTATATTTTCTGTTAAGGAACAAGCCTACTTCTACCTTGAGGTGAGTTAGTTATACTATATTTATGTTTTTAATCTAAAGTATTTAATAAAAATAATCTCAGATATAATATTTCTTGGAATCTTTGCATAGTCAGGTAATTGCAATAAAACTTAGATTGCTTTTAATTTATTTTTTCTAATTCCAGCAGAGAACATATATCTTCCAACTGGATATATAGGGAATTATGTTAATACAGAGAAACAAGTGACATGTCATTAGATCAACAGAGACACCTATTCAAAAATTTCAGAGAAGGAAAACAATATTTTGGTCCCCAAGCTCTGGTGTTTGAAAAAAGCACTAGGCTAGAATTAAAGAATTATTTTCTCCCTATTTCTGGTATTTCTGAAAACCACCTATATTGACCTTGCATGAGGGGCCCTTCTTTTGAACTCATATTTTTGTAGAATATTAAATTATAAAACTTATTCTCTCCAGTCCAAATGTCCACAAATGTATAAATTATGTCATAATTTAATAAAATTCACACTACTGCTTTCTTCTGGGCTTTGGTAATTAGACCTGTGTTAGTAGTTCAGGCTCTTGAAGTTCAATATTGAAGTGTGACCTTCAAGAAGTGTTTTATGGGAAGCCAGGATGGCTCAGTGGGTTAAGCGCTCACTTTGCAGCGCCGCGGACTGAGGATCAAACCCCGGCCCGGGCCCGTGTGGAACCATATGCTGAACTGGGAGCTCCCCCAGTTCAGTTCTCTCTCTGTATTTCTCTTTCTTTCTCTCTCTCTCTCTCTCTCTCTCTCTCTCTCGTCAAAAATAAATAAATAAAAATAAGAAGTGTTTTATTCTTTGCTCCTCAGGTACCTGAAAAAATCCCTTTTCGAAAGTTTCATAGAAAAGAGTTTAACTTTGTTTCTCTTCCACAAAGTAATTATCTCTTGTAACGCTAACAGCCATTTCTGAAATGAATGAAATGATTCATGTTTAGAGATTCAAAGTAGCTATTGCTCATACACTATTAATTTTCTATTGTCTTGTCCTTTAGCCTTTCCAGCAGCTTGATACCTACCCTCAGCCTTCTTGGTATTATCCTTCACAAATCATGCAGTACATTCCTTCCTCACCTCTCTACGGCATCACTCAACCCATCACCTCTGAGGACATGGAAAAAACTGACATTATGTCAGAGTGGTGGTAAGTTTATTTAAATGACTAAATATTGATGTTCTATGAAAGGAAATAAAAGAAAGTGACTTACAGAACATACTATAAAAATACATTTTGAATACACATGGAAAATCAATGCTTAGTGCCTCATACTAGAATTTTCTGAAATGAAAATTGGTAATACTTTCTGGCATCCTTCACTAGTATTAATCTATTGCTCGGGAGCATACAGAGCAGTACTATCTATTTTATAAGTAAAATTAATTCTGATAAGGGTAATAAAAAACTTCTCTCCAAATTAAAAATATAAACAACAGGGATGTGAAATACAGTACAAGCAATATAGTTAATAATGCATGGTGACAGGTGGACACTGGGCCTATTGAGAGAGTATGTCATAAATGATATAAATGCCTACCCACTGTGTTGCATATTTAAAAATTACATAAAATACTGCTTAATGCCAACTATTACTTCAAATATATATACATTGTCATAGGGTGTAGAGTACAGCATAGGGAGTATAGTCAATGATATTGTAATAGCTATAAAGGTATCAAATGGGAAATAGACCTGTTGGCTTCATTATATAGGGTCTGTAAATAGCTAAGCGTTATGGTCTGTTGTATATATGAGACTAATAAAAAATATAAAGAGTTCTAATATATAACCCAACTGGTCTTTGTACTTCTATTAATCTTTAAATTCCTTTCTTTTGGTTATACCTATGATATACGTAAGAATGCTGTGGGGAAAATGGAGCATAGATTTTTCACATCTAGTAGTTCTAAATTTAAATTCTGGCCTTTTGCTTACTTGAAATAATATAATGATACTTTTTATAACTCTAAAGGTGATTAAATATAATAAAATTTCTTAAGTATAGTGCTGGGAAATTTTTTAAAAATTAAACTGTAGAGTTTGGTTTTTTTTAGTAAATTTTTTGATGACTATACCTTCATCACATAATTTTAACATTGTTTGTTCCTTCAGAAAAATTGAGTGAATTCTCAGGTACTCCACAATTATGGCTCTTGGTAAGTTTGGAAATTACCTGTCTAACCATTGGTCCTATTTCCATATGAGAACTAGATACAAAGATATGATTTTAGATTATAAAGTTTTTGTTTTGTTTTGTTTTGTCTCCTGAAGTTTAACTACTTGTGAACACATTAACACTTAGGTAATAATTAAATGGGGTTGCACATTTTTTAATTTTTGTTTTATAATAATATTTAAATAACAACTTAAAATTACCTAATTTCAACTGATATAATGTATAATATCAGAACTCTGATACAAGTACAGGAGTGTTGATGGTATTAATTTTTTATGAAGATGTGATTTTGAGACTCTGGTGAACACAACTGCGGGGTCAGGCTTTTTAGTATTACTGCAATAGAAATTCTTAGCTACTTACATAGTGAAGCCAAGTGTTTGTCTGTCAACAGGCCAACAGGTTGAAATGTCTACAGATTTGTTTTAATTACCTTTATCTGCTATTGGAGTGTGTACGTGTGTGTTTCCTCTCAAATGGTGGAAACATCCCTTTGAACAGATAAAACTAAGGAAAATGATAAAACTTTGAACTATGTAAAAGCCCTTTCTTCTTTTTTTTTTATTTTATTTTTTTTATTTTTTATTTATTTATTTTTTTTTAATTTATTGTTAAATTTGATGAGGTTACATTGGTTGGTAACAATTAGATAGTTTACAGATGTACAAGTCCACATCACATCATTCATGCATCGTATTATGTGCCCATCACTCAGTATCAGTTCCCCTTCCACCTTAAGCAAAATAAGTCAGACTGAAAGCCCTTTCTTATAATTGCCTTAGTGCAAAAGAAAAATGCATATTGAACAATAAATTATCTCTAAAACTGGAAAATTAGTAAGTAGTAGGAAATCACAAATAATGTAAGCTTCATCTTAAGATAAAAAGAAAATAACTACTAAATATCATATTATAATAGCATCTCTTCCCCTCAAAAATATGTAATATAACTTACCACATATTTTTTTCTATTTACAGATGTGACTGAAAATTCCATCCTCTACATTTCTTCTGTCTGCTATGTAAAACCTTCCTAAACAAAGCTGTTGACTGTTATTTTAGAATAACAGGACACTTTCAAGTTGAGGGCAATTTTTCTACTTGGTTCTCTACTGTATATTGAATAGAATGTCATTATTTTCCTTAAGTGAAGTTCTTCTAAAATTTTATTGTCTAAATTTCAGCTGTATCCTGCCAATATGAATGCCACTGACTCAGAAGGCATTAAAGTCTTTACTAAGTTTCTGTTAAGGAAATTTTGTTTAAAAGTCTTTGAATTGCTTCTTCTATAAGTGTCATTATTTCAAATAATTGTGTACAGTGACTGAGATGTTTTCTTTTCAATAAATTACATTTTAAAGCACAATCTATATTTTCTGTCATTATTCCATTCAGCTGTGCGCACGCAACCCTCTTAAGATTCTTTATGTACATAACATTTTGTTTTCATAAATTTTTATGACATTTTCAATCATATTTTAATGAAAAAATGTTAAAATGTCACTTTTGCTTGATGGTGAACTGACTAGAAACTGGGTCCAGGATCTTTTATTTGCAGTCAGTTGTTTATAAAATATTTTTCAAGAGGACATGAAATATTTCTCAGAGAGGAAGAGCAGTGTGGCAGTTGTAATTACACTGGACATTTGAACAATCTGGTAATGCAATTTACTTGTCATCAGAACCCATTTGGGCCCAATTTACATGAATATATCTGAGTTTATAGCTGGGTAAATTAGAAACTATTTAAATGGTCATCTCAGCATACCCAGTCATCTAGTATCAATAGTGGGCTATTCAGTGTCCTCCAAAACCAAACAATGAGCTATTTCTCAAAATGACAATAGTTATTTGCTCTGGTATTCACAAAGCCCCAGGTGAGATTTACTCGTCAACCAAATCTTTCATGATCCTCTAAGAACTACTGTGCCCACCAGACTATCATACACACGATAAGATCTTTTTTATCGTGGCCTAACCATCTAGGTGGTCATCAGTTGTTCTGCATCTTATTGATTTATATATAAAATCAGTATACATATAAAAGACACCCAAGCATTAATTTTTGCTTTGAAAATCAGAAGAAAGCCATTTAACACTGGGTCATCTGCTTTCTCTCAGTGTTAAGAAGTACAAGGTGAAATATGTTTTTCAATCTAGAGAAGGTTTGTCAGATAGACTATTGCACCTTCAAAAAATTAATGAAGGGTGCAGGTCCCTGTGTCTTTATTAAGTGTGTCTCTCAGCTTCCATCATCATGTCACTTTCCAAGTTATCAAGGGTACTTGATACTTCTTGTGTCACAAATCACATAGGAACAAATTAAATGACTGCACAATAAACCATAGGATAAGACAGTCATGTTTCCTGCAGACTAAACTGTGGCATAAGACAAGAGTAGACCTATCCTTAAAACTATACCATGAGGTGGAAACTTCTATTTTGTAAAATGAAAGCAAACTGTTTCTGGTGATATTTTCTTATTTTTCTTTAGTCTTAAAGTCAAAATGGAAAAAATTGCATTTATCGGGTTACTATAAAGCAAGTATTAGGAATTTTTCTGATACCACATTTAAAATACCACCTAGTAATATAATAGGCATTAGCAACTACCTCATTATATTTGCAATAATCTCCTATTATTCTCCAAGATGTTCTTAGAACCATATTATGTGTTGATCACTCAAGCAGGAAGCTTGGAGTCACAGGGAGTACACCCAAAGCCTGTACCCTCCCCTCTCCCGGGAGCTCTCAGTGACCTCAGAGCTGAAGTCAAAGCAGTTGAGTGGTTGAGCTCCTGGCTGTCTCATGGCCCCCCCATCTCTGTACTTTTTTCTTTTCTTCTTCCCTGTATGCCCTTGTTAGCCCACTTTTACATGTTTTGATGTGCGGAGCTCTCAGACATGTTTGTGTGTTGCACAGGGAATCCTTTGTTGAATTATAACTGTTCAACTTGTTGTAACTTCAAGGGGAGAGAGGAAGGGGGATTATTTATGCCAACATGTTTCTGATGTCACTAAAAAGTAAATGGGAAATAGAATAATAGTATAATTTACTAATCTTGCATCTTCTAGTCTTTAAAAATTCTTAGATGTTCCCCTAGGTATGAAAAATTATTATTTAGTTATAGAGGGCGACACAAGGATAATTTCTATTTAGTATTTTTTTAATGTCTTACTCTAAACATCAGGGAGGTAATATAGGGTTAGATCAGTTTCTAAGTATACCCGTTTAAACTGTATATTCTGAGAATATTTTATGAATGGTTTAAGGCGTGGGCAACCTTTTGGCTTCCCTGGGCCACAATAGAAGAAGAATTGTCTTGAGCTTCTCATAAAAATACACTAACACTAATAATAACTGATGATCTTAAAAAAAGAAAAAAAGGTTGGAAAAAAAAAATCACACAGTGTTTTAAGAAAGTTTACAAATTTGTATTGGGTCACATTCAAAGTCATCCTGAGCCGCATGCAGCCCAGGTGCCACAGGTTGAACAAGCTTGGTTTAGATTATCACTAGGCTTAAAGGAGAAAAACACTAATGGCAACACCAATTATTACTTGACCAAAAAAAAATTCCCAATATAAACAAAAGATTATCATAATATTCTCCATTCCAAGTAATGAGTGCTAAAACAAGAAATGAATCACAGAGTCTATGAGATTAGATAGTTCTCTTTCTCCAGGTAAATGCCCCAAAACTCATATGTTGACGACAAGGACCAAGGTTAGTAATATGATATTACAGTAGAATCCTTCCAATATTGACTTTCCCTTTATTCAAAGCATATAGTTTCATAAATGAATTCTTATTTGAAAATTGGGGGTGGTGTTGATCATCACTCTATCTGATGGTAGCTTGAGCCAGATTTCTGTTCATCAGACATATTTTATTCACCAGAATACTTTGATATTTATATATCAAATTCATCCTGATGAGACCACCATTAAATTTTTCCTAGGGACATAATGATTAGTCTCATGTAGAGAGCACTCTGGTATGATCATTTCTTATCCAACAATGATCACTTCCACTATATCTTTGAAAATTTTAATTATCAATTTACTTCAGAAGTTTACCTGCTATCACTGGGTTTAGTGACACTAGGCTCTTTCCACCTTCCTGAAGATCAGAAATAAAATTTCAAAAACTACAGACCTACCACTAGAGTTCTCGGTCAACTATAGGTAGGTAGGAAAAACTTATGTAAAGTCTGTCCTTCACGAAAAGATTAAAGAATAGTCATCTATGCTTTGTCTACAAACATGGGAAAGCGATGTGTTATTAGACTTAAGCATGTTTATCTACACATATTTTTTAGTGTTTCCCTTTTCATTATGGTTACCAAACTTCCTTCTAGAGCCCAGCAGGTAACAAAAATGAGTTTAAATGTGGCTGCAAAAAAAACTATGGTGATAGTGACCTGAAAAATATATGTCTTCCCCTTTCACTATTCCTTTCAATCTATTGTGGTCATGCAGAAATACACTCATCAAGTGTGATCAGATATTGGGACTCATAGGAGAAATTAGAAATGTGAATTGGTATGTAAAGTCTCATGATTTTTTAAATATGGTTTAATTTTTTTAATATAAAATGCACACTCCTCTTTTCTTTGTTAGCCATATGTGTTTGACCCCTGAAACTAATCTATAAACTCTGCTATACATTAAGGAACAAAATTTCTAAATTGTTATCTTACTGGGCCGAGATTGCATACCTAGACCTCATGGTTGCAAGACAAGCACTCCATAACAAGGTTAAATTCTGGTTAGAGTGTAACAAAAGTGAACAGTGAGAAATTAAGATAACCAATAGCTACAGTAAACAAGCAAGCAAACAAACAAACAAACAAAAACCATGATTTTATTGTTTAAAAAAAGGGGGCGCATTGAGATTTTTAGGAGAATTTTGGAGTTGGGGGTTCTCTATATCTTCCAATAAATTTTACTTTTTTTTCTTAGTGGGACGCTACTTTCTTACATTTACATGAGACCTATCAAGTTTGTAAATTCCTGTCATTTTTAAATGCTATAGATTGAATATTTTCTTCCTAAATTTATATGTTAAAAGCTGAATCTAAACATGTCCAACCTGCAGCCCATGGGCCACATGAGGCCCAGACAGCTTTAAATACAGCCCAACACATGTTTTTAAATTTTCTTAAAACATCATGAGAATTTTTGCAACTCTTTTTTTTTTTCCAGCTTATCAGCTATTGTTAGTGTTGTGTATTTTATTAGTACATGTGGCCCAAGACAATTCTTCTTCTTCCATGTGGCCCAGGGAAGCCAAAAAGTTGGACACCCCTGACTTAATCCCAAATGTGATGGTATTCAGAGGTCGGGTTGTTGGAAGTAGTTAGGCCATAAGTGTGGAATCCTTATGAGTGGGTTTAGTATCCCTAAAAGAAAAGATATAAAAGAAATAATTTCTCTCTATTTCTCTTTCTCTCTACCATGTCAGTATGTAGCAAGATGGTTATCTGCAAACCAGAAAGAGAAACTTTATCAGACGTAGACTCTTCCGACTCTTTTGGAACCTTGATATTGGACTCCCAGTCTCCAGAATTGTAATAAATAAATGTTTGTTGTTTAAGATATTGAGTCTATTGTATTTAGTTATGGAAACCTGAACTAAGACATTAATTGTGTAATTCAAATACTCAGTCTTGGATATTTTTCATTCAAAAACTTAAGCTCAATGACCATTAAGTAGTAAAACATCTACTAGCATAGAACCATGACATATAGGAATTTAATTCTATTATGTTAGGAATCTCATAGTGCCAAGTAAGATAAATATATCTATCTCAAATTAAGTCTGAAAACAAGAGAAATTTATTACTTCATGCAACTAAAACTTAAAGAGTAAAATACAGTTGGATTTACGGACTTGAATGTGTCCATTAATCCTTTTGATAATTTTTTTAACACCACTGCTCTTAGGACTGATTCAATTTGTAGGTGATAGCCTAGATAGCTTACCCACATCGCAGAGCTTTATGGTCTTTCAGGTCCTAATCCCAGAGTAATTGACTATACTGTAGCTTCCTTGGTCCATGCATCAATAAAAGAATGGTAATTCTTTTATTCTGCTTGAATCAAGAACTTCTTCCTTTAGATAAGAGATTATGGTATCGTGATATCACTGGACTGAA
>PVKE010013393.1:0-36669 GCA_004027555.1 Craseonycteris thonglongyai | reverse complement strand
CCATATGCTGAACTGGGAGCTCCCCCAGTTCAGTTCTCTCTCTGTCTCTGTCTCTGTATCTCTCTCTCCCTGTCAAAAATAAATAAATAAATAAAGTATTTAAAAGAAAAGAAAAGAAAAGAAAATTTAATAATGCAGTGGGAATGGAAGAATACTGAATTTTCTCATTGACTGCTCTCCGCCCTGGCTTTGAACTCTTCAGCCAATGTGACTCATGTGTCCCCAGTCCTGGGGAAATCAAAGCAGCTCTGTTGGCGGGGGTCATCCTAGCCATCCCCTCTCTGCTCCTGTTCTCCCTACACCTTATCTCTCGCCTGCACCCCACCTGCGTCTGTCCTGCAGACCCTTTTGCTTTGTCGTTCATTTCCAGTTCTATGCTTCAACTTTAGTTCTGATGCCTGAATGACATTAAGAACTGTGGTCTTTGGGTGCTCTCTGCAGACGTGGCTCACCTTCAGCTTCCAGCTTCTCTTGTGTTTAATAGCTCTGAGCACACTAGTGTGTCCCTTTTAGTTTCAGCTCCCAAGACCCAACCTTGCCATTTGTGTCCCAATGGGGCCCACTTGGTTCATTCCTTTCTGAAAGTGTGAGGAAACTGCTGAGCTGGTAGGTCTGACTTTTTATCCCAAGTAGAGAACTATGTCTTGAAAAGGTCCGGCATTAGCTTTCCTGATAGAAAAAAAAAAAAAAAAAAAGTCCAACCGTAAACCAAGCTAGCTGTTTCAAGAATCTATTATTTGTGAACATACGAAGGTCTATTTACAGATCAAGAATGTGACTCATTTTCTAATCCCCAAGAGCAGTGGCCCCCAAACCTTTTTGGCACAAGGGACTGGTTTTATGGAAGACAGTTTTTCCATGGACTGGGGAAAGGGGATGCTTTGGGATGATTCAAGTACATTACATTTATTGTGTACTTTATTTCTATTATTATTATGTTGTATCATTATATATAAAATTGTCACTTGCCACTCACTGATAGGGTTTTGATACGAGTCTGTAAGCAATTGATTGATGATGGTCTCTGTGCACTCAAACCTCTCTGCTCATGTGAATCTGTATTTGCAACTGCTCCCCATTCGATTCTCATAAGGAGCATGCAACCTAGATCCCTCACATACACAGTTCACAATAGAGTTCACGCTCCTATGAGAATCTAATGCTGCTGCTGATCCGACAGGAGGCGGAGTTCAGGTGGTAACGCAAACAATGGGGAGCGGCTGTAAGTACAGATGAAGCTTCGATCATTCACCCACCACTGCTCACCTCACTGTGCAGCCCAGTTAGTTTCTAACGGGCCACAGACTGGTACTGTTCTGTGGCCCGGGGCTTGGGGACTCCTGCCCTAGACTGCCCAGGACACTCTACTGCAGGGATAAAGTGTATTTGCTGAATTGAATTAATCAGAGCAGATACTCAATTTTGTCAAGAGATGGGGGATATGAACATACCCCTTTAGTTCAAACCCTTTTTACAGAGGTCAGCTATGACGTGGTCCTTGAGTGTTTTGCTGTTCAAGTTCAGGGATTAAGTCAGCTAGGCTAATACTCATTCTTTATGTGCGATTCAGAGATGACAAGAGGTTAAGAACTGGCAGTGATGTCTGTCAAGGCTATGCCAGTTCACCAAATGACCCGGAGAGCAGGTGGGTCTTGGATGCCTTTTGAAGTACAAGGCTTGCAGCACATCCCTCAATGTCATACATGGTCTGTGAAGGAACCAATTTTTTTTTTTTTCTTGAAATTCACAAAGACAGCATGCTCAGCAAAAGAGAGGACATGCAACAATCTATCATTTCTTTTCCCCAGTGAGTGTGTGGTGAGGTCAGGGAGCTCTGCCGAACCATCCTGAGGGTATGTAGTGGAGACATGATGCCACCCTTCTTTCTTGTTCTCCTGAAAGGGCGAGTGGGAGAGCAACCTTTCCGGGGTGGGCGCTAGGCAAGCAGAGCGTGGGGATTGGTTGTTCCTAACTGTTCTGTGAGAAAGCCAGCTGCCCAGTGTTGGAAGAGGCTGGGGCTTATGGAGACGTGTAGCTCCTCCTGCCTTGAGGAGGATGTTCCACTCGGTACATAGAGAACCGAACGTGGGCTCATTCATTACTGCTGACAGCCCGAAGTCTCAGATATTTCATTGCCCAGGGGTCATTTTCAGACAGTCCTGAGTGTTGCATTAGACCACCTGTTTTGAAGCATTAGAATCATGTTATGATATTTTAGATATGCTTACAAGCTGATGAGTAGAATGACAAGACTCAGAAAAGATTGTACAGCACAGTTCTTTTGTGTGTGTTCAGTTTTGTTTTTTGTTTCTGTCGTTCTGTGCTTTCTATTGCTGTTTTACTATGTACAGAAGCTGGGACAGGGAAATCGCTGTGTGAGTTGGGGTTGAACTGTTCTTTGAACTGGATGTAGCTATAGATGGGGAGATGCTTCCTGGGAGATAAGTTTAACATGTCATCATTGCAGTGGTAGATGTGGGTCACATATGATAAGGTGCATAAAAGTGAACAGAGCTCATATTCTTGGGTGTGTATTTAGTTTCTCTGACCAGGATGGGACATGTTCTAGTCAGTCAGTCAGTCATCATATATAAAAAATACTGCTCAGGACGTTTTTTGGGGGTTTTTTTGATACAGTATTTTCAGTTTTGTTCTAAAAATGCACGTGCAATAGAGATGGTCAGGAGTCATTTCTTGGGTCTGTTGCATTATTCAGTCCTTGCCCTTGAGCCGCTTCCTTTGCTTTTACCATCTCGACGAGCTCCTGTATCATTTCGTGCCATCCCTTCTTTGTCCTGCCAGGTGGTGCTTGTGCTATGTATTTTTTTCCCATCTTTCACGTATATTTACTGGGAACATTTTCAAAGCTAGTTCCCAAAGCATCCGTTTCTTTGTCATCCAAGGGGTGAAATCTGTACCTGGAGCTTCAAATCATTCTGAAGGCGTTTCATTGTCTGCATGAGACACCACTTCATGTTCTTTTTGAAAATGTATCAAAGACCTGTTTGTGTCATCTTTTTGACGAGGGTCAAGTTTTTGAAGACTCTTGACTTTTCCAATGACATCTTTGGTGGCTCTCTAGACTCCGGAAGAAGGAAGTATGTTCGTGTAAGGAGCAATAACTTCCCATTTTGAATTTGTTTCAGCCGGGAAGAGGTTCACAGTTCTAATCAGTAATTGCAGATCATTTTCTGACAGTTTTTAGTGCCACTTCCACCTCCACCAGTCAATTTCTCTGCATTCTTAGGTGCTTAGTGCCTCCAAGAAAAGCTTCCTCTTTTCCTTTTCTAATTTGCTGATTTATTTCTTCTGTTCTCCCACAGCAGTCTTTCTTATTTCATTTGTAGATGATGTGAGTGTCTCATACAAGCACTGTAACTTGCTCGTTCAAGATGATCACAAAGTGTTTCCCCTTCTTTCATCATTCACACCCTCTGCTTCATTGTCAGAAAAATGACTCCGGGTCTTGCTCTAGCACAAGTTTCAAAGTGTTTGCCTTTCCTTTTAAATGGCCATTTTCTGGATAGCTTTTTCCTTCTTTGCCAATAATGCATATTACCTAACTTCCTCTTCAGGTAACTGAGCAGCTTCTAACTAAGTTTGTCTTTGTTTTTCTGTCGTTTCTTGCTGCTTTCATCTTGCTTCTGCTTTGGCTTCCTCTTCTGCTTCTTTCTCAGCCTTATTGTCTTCTTTAACGTTTTTCATTCTTAAATCACAGCTATATGAATTATCAACTAATGTTCTTATGCTGTTCATTTCTTCGTTTTCCTTTGTGGCCTTGTTGCTTTGTTCTGTTTTGCAATCCATCTCCTATCATCACGACATTCTGTTTTTGCTTTTTCTTCTTCATCTGAATATGAAAATTATCTCCAAGGATTAAAATTATACCAGAAAGAATAAAATGCATCTACATCTTCAAATGATGAATTTATATTAACGAGTTTGGAAACTTTAAAAAAATTTTTTAATTTGGAATTCTTGAATTTCCCATGCTAAAAGCACTTGATCCCAAGGACTAGAAGAACCAAGGTCATTTATTACTCTGTATTTGGACTTGACCATGCAAGATACAAAGTTACACAGAGACAGATCAAAGCAGCTCATAAAGCGATAGTTTTGAAGTGGAATTCCTTTCAAACCCTAGCGAAAGCACTTTGAAGAGATTTTCCTTTGCTTCACTTTTAGAAGGAACCAAGTTATCAAAAGCAGGATCTACACCATTAAATGCTTGTCTTTTCACTGGATCAGATAACATTTCATAAGCTTTAGTTCTGCAAGCAAAGTAGTCATTGCCTGCTTTTCTTTGGTTCACCACCTGTTTTCTGTTTGTCTGGGTGATGTTTTAAAACCATTGCTGTATGAGCTGTTTGGCTCTGTCTCTGTGTAGCTTTGTGTCTTCCACGGTGGAGTCCAAGTACAGCCTAACGACCTTGTTTCTTCCGGTCCTTGGGCTCAAGTGTTTTCAACATGAGAAATTCTTCTAACTGCAAGTTCTCCATCTTCCGATTCCTCTGCTGATAACTCTGTGTTTTCTTCTAGTTCCTGAAAAGAGGAAAAAACATTTCTCCTTCTCTTCACAGAAGCTTCAGACCATCTTCCCATAGGTTGCACTTGACAGTGTGGAGGGTGGGTGATGGCTGTGCCCTGGCCGTGTGCAGCACTTGGCAGGAGCAGAATGATGGCACCTGGGTCAGCCCCAGGGACACAGCAGGTCACCACCCAGGAAGAGGGTGCTTCGCACCTCTCCCAACTCTACTTCTCAACACAAACCTCACACGCAGGAACCCACACGTGGAGACAAGCAGTAACGACTCCCTGGATGGATCTTATGTGGTGCAGAGTCACAATTATTTGATAGCCAGTTAATAGCACACTAACTTAAACTATAATAGCTTGGCCCAAAAGGGGGAATTTTTATCAGGAAGCCAAATGGCAATAAAGGCAGGACTTCTGAGGAAATGGGAATCTAGGACTAAATACCACATACGCTCTTGCTCTGACTCCCCTTTGGTCTCTCTTTTCCGATCTTTCCCCATGTCACTTTTTTTTTTTTTTAATTTTTGAGAGGTGACTGCAATGATTAATTTAATGCATTTGGTATCTTTCACCCGGGCATTTGCTTAACATTTTGTATAACATTCCGTTCCCCCTTCTTGTTTGCAGCATGTGGCCGTTTGAAAGAGAGATGCCATGTCCACTGCTCTGCACTTGGTCCCTGCTGTCAGGCATCCAGCTGTATGCATATATGGGCCAGGTTTCCTTGATCAGAATTGCAACAAGCTATCAGCCACCTGCCACACCCCCAGCAAAATCACAGAAGTATTTCTGAGTCTAACGCTGAGGTCAGTACTAAGATAATGAGCTCAGATAATGAGGCACCACTTCCCGTTGGTTAGCTTCGTTTTACAAAAATGTTGTGATGAGAAAAAACTATTTTAACCAAATGGAAATACTGCTTATAAAATTTAGTGCAGAGACAATTGCCATCAAAAATACATATGTACATATGTTTTTAACAAGCAGGACCATTCTCATAGAAAGACACAATTTCCCAATTAATAGGTAAGATTGTCCGTATCGTTTGAATCAACTTCTCTGATGTATAAATCATTTCTAGAACATTCCTGACAAGTGTTATGTAGTCTTAATTTTAAACCCTCAAGTGGTAGAAACACAAGCAGTCATTTCTTTTTATTAGAGACATATTTGGAAAAGCAAGTAACCGTGATGGCAATATGGCAATAACCATTTCAAAAAAATGTTCCAGTTGAAAGAGTAACAGGACATCCCTCCCCATCCCCATCCCCATTTCCCATTTCACAATTTAGTAAAAGCTCCTCTTTGGATGATGTGGAGTAACCTTGGTTGTAGGTCCTTGCTTTTCATCACTTCGAATGTTTCATGCCAGTGCCTTCTGGCCTGCAAAGATTCTGTTGAGAAATCAGCTGGAAGTCTGATGGGAACTCACTTGTAGGTAACTAACTGCTTTTGTCTTGCTGCTTTTAGGATTCTCTCTTTGTCTTTAACCTTTGGCATTTTAATTACGATGTCTTGGTTTGGGTTTCTTTGGATTCATCTTGTGTTTCCTGGACTTGTATGTCTATTTCCTTCCTCAAGTTAAGGATGTTTTCTGTCATTTTTTCTTCAAATAGGTTTTAAGACTTTGCTTTCTCTCTTCTCCTTCTGGTGCCCCAATGATGCAATTGTTTTTGTGCTCGATGTTTCCCTAAAGGCCCCTTAAACTATTCTCTTTTGGGGACAGGGATTCCTTTTTCTTTTTGCTTTTCCAATTGGGTGTTTTCTGCCACCCTGTCTTCCAAATCATTGATTCAATCTTCTGCTTCATCTAATCTGCTGGTGATTTCTTCTAGTGTATTCTTTATTTCAGTTATTGTATTCTTTACTTCTGAGTGGTTCATTTCTACTTTCTCTTTGCTGAAGTTCTCACTGAGTTCCTTGAGCATCCTTATAACCATTGTTTTGAACTCCATATTTGGTAGGTTGCTTGCCTCTGTATTTGTTTACTTCTTTCTCCTGTTCTTTCATTTTAGACATATTTCTTTGTTTCCTCATTATGGCTGCATCTCTGTGTTTGTTTCTGTGTATTAGGTAGATCTGCTATGTCCCTCAGACTTGGCCTACTGGCTTTATGTGTAAGTACCCTGTGGACCCCTGGCACAATCTCCCTAGTCACCTACTCTAGCTCATCCAGGAGTGTCCCTTGTGTGAATTGTGTGTGCCCTCCTGTTGTAGTTGAACCTTAATTACTATTGACATATCAGTGGGTGGGATTGACCCTCAGGTTGATTGGCTGTTGAGTTTGGCCACATCCACAGTTTATGGGCTGCTGTGTGTGGAATGGCTTATCCCATTGAGTGGGATATGCCGCAGAAGACTCCAGTGCCTGTTAAAACTGCCTTTGTGTGTGGCACTGGTGGGGCTAATTGGGTGTTGCTCTGCTGTGTTCTGAAGCCAGCCTCCAAGTATATTAATTCAAGAGTCTCCTCGGGTGGCTCTGGTGCAAACCCAAGTCACTCAGTGCCCGTGATCAGCTGGGGCTACTTGGTAAAAGCTACCAAGTGATCTGTGGTTGTTTGCTGCCTGTGTTAACCTGGAGGCACATTAGAGAGGCCACACTGCAAATCAAGAACACCTGCACCACCAGTACCAGCTCTGGGTTAGTTTCACAAAACGCCAGGGCACCCCGAGGGCTGCTGCCAGCCTACCAGCTTCCATAAAGTTCAGCCACTGATAAAACATGTTGGGTGAGGCAGGGTCTCAGGGAGTCACTATAGTGGAAAGAGCTGTGGTCACCAGGTAAACGTGGATTCGGGTTTGCTGCCAGTGCTGAGCCTAGGGTGACTCGGTGAAAGTCTCAGAGCTCACCAAGGCCTGTCACCTCCTACCCAGGGCCAGGTGTCACTGGATGAGACTACTGAACCTCGGTTCTTGTCTTTTTAAGGGGAAAATTCAGTCAAGAGACAGTTTATGCAAGCGTAGAATAGTAAGAAGGTTATTAGCAAAGTAGAGGCACTCCAAAGATTGTGGAGTGGGCTGTCCCAAGAAAGGGAAAAACAGCTGCCCCATACATTGTGTGAAGGTTTTTATTTGTGAGTATAATTGTCTACCCCTCTCCCTCTCTAGTGTCTTTTACTTTCCAACCTGGGGCACTCTGTCCCCTCGACCCCTGCACTCCACACACACACATCTTGATCCCAAGGTTGACTGAGCTCATTAAAATGACCCTGAGAAACAGTTCTGATAAGAGGGATGTTTTCCCTCTCTCTCTGATATTTTTCTTCTTCTAACAATGTATCTTCTTGATTGGTGTGGGCCGACTGTCCTGCTGAGCAAGCAAAGCATTTGTGCACCAAGTGAGAGCAGCTATAAGGGCCCTTGACCCAAGTAGGAATTGCCGTGAAGGGCTTCCTAACCAAGCGAATTCCCTTCTTCTCCTGCTCATTTCTATCTCTCTACCTACTTTATCAGAGGGACTTCAAGAATTTTCCAAGTCAAAGTGCATTGTGGGTGCAGCTGGCTTCTCACTGGGAAAGTGCCTCCAGCATTGAGGGAGTTGGGTGAGGCGGGTTCCACTGAGTTAGCAGGGTAGAGTGAGCGAGCTCACCAGACCAATCAGATTCAGACTTGGCCATGTGGGGGTGGGCGCAACACAAGACAGGTGGTGCCCACTCGCCAGCTGCAGGGGAAGAGAGGACCCCATGAACCCTCACCCTGAAGCCACACACCTCAGTCTGCCCCCCCCCACCCCCTGCGCCCCTGAGTCCCTGTGCTTCCTTTGGAGCCCAAAGTGAGTGCCTGTGAATAAGAGTCTGTGCGCAGGCCCTTCAAGGAGACATCTGGGTTTCCCACCGCCTTCAGTCTCACCCAGACGCTTGGAATCCCCACTCTTTCCCACAGTCAGATGTGTGAGGATCTCCTCCCAGCAACAGCACTCTGAGCTGGGGAGCACATCATGGGACTGGGGTCCCTCACTTCTCCAGCGGAACCTCTATAGCCAAGACATCCCTCCTGATTCCCAACTCCCACACGGAGATTTGGGGCCAGCCGGTTTGGCGTCTCTGTCCCTCCTTCCTGTCTTGACACAGCTTCCTCTTCACATTCTCAGTTAGAAAACCTCTGTTCACCCAGACCACAGATGCCTCCCCAGGTTGACTCCTTGACAATTTAGCTGCAATTTTAATGTGTTCACAGAAGGAAAGAGGCACAGTGCATGTCCACTCCACCATTTTGGATCTCTCCAAGACACTATGAATGTGTGAAAGAACGTACACTTTTTCAAGGCTACTATTTACTTGCACTAAGCTTGCTCTCTAACAAAACTTTTAAGTCTCCCCCCACCATCCCTGATAATTTTGCTGTACGGTTCTTGGCAAATATTTGTCAAAATATAACAGAAAATGTGACATACGTTCCTATTAAATTGCGTTCTGTTTTATTCAGCCGATTCTTTAGCTCAACCATAGACACAGACATCAAACCAAGGACAAAAAACACATTCCCAGTATGGTAATGTAATCATTTAATTATGAAAACTTGTCCATTTAATTTTTGTAGTCATGTGCTCTAAAACATTTAAAGATGTCATACTTTTCTCATTTAAAAAAAATTAAAAATGTGTCCCAGAAAATGGAAGTCCTTTTCATGAAAGATAAAAGTCAGACTCCCAAACAGAATTGGAAGAACAGCACAAATGGAAATAATAACACTGGTTTATTGATAAATGGACTCTTTAATTTTTAGAGTGTAACCAGGCAGAAAATTCCAATTAACCCTAAATGCTATCTAAGAGGTACACACTGTTAAAGCTAAAATAGAGCTGACATTTCTCATCTGGAAAATGACATGGAAAATAGGACATAAAACAAGGTGAAAGATGTTCAAATGGACTGAAAAAAAAAACAAGAAAAATGATTCATTATGATTTACATTTTTGCCACATATTGCTGTTATAAGCAAAATTATATGGTAAGCAAGAAGTCTTTATGTTTAAGTATATTAAATATTGGATGTAAATATTGGATGTAGGACATCATTCTGATAAGTTTGAGAATATATTAGCCAGCTATTTCTGTATTGAGGACACTTTTAAAACTCTTAATCATCTGAATTTGTATAACTTTGCTTAGTTTTAATGAACAACTTATGTTCTACTGAGAGTTGACAGCAATTCAAAATTCTTCCAAATTCTCAAATAATCTTTAATGTAAAAAAATATTTTGTTGTATTATTACAAGTTCAACTTTGTTGAGCTTTTAGTTAGAATGAATTTACAATCCCATTTTATATAAGTAAAATGAAATTTTAGAAAGCAGTTAATTTGATAGACTCTTTTTAAATATTATTTTCTAAGTTAGTAGTCTATATTTGAAAAAAATTGAACATTTCATGATATAAGCAATTAGGTTAATTTGAACCCATGGCTATTTAAATGTATGCATATTTTTGGTATCAATAGAGCTTCGTTTTTAGGTAAGCTTATCTTAAATTATATTCAGAGCTCTCAGTACAAAAATGTGTTATATGCACACAAAATAGGAATCTCTTATGGTGATTCAAAATGAAAATATATAATTAAGAGGGAATGGATACAATATACATTTAGCAAAAATATCAGGGATATGTATTTCCTTTCACTGCAGTAACCAAAGTCATGCTGTCATTAACACAATCATATTTTCAATCTGTGTAGATAAAATTATTTTTGGAATTGCTCCATAGGAATGTGAGCAAAATGACTGGAGAGGGAGAGAAGAAAGACTTAATGTCAAAATAGTAAGTAGAGAAAATAGGGGAAGTGACTAGAATTAAGGAGATTCTATTTTCAGGTCATATGCATCTGATATGGGGAAGACCATGGTAAATAGAATGGGATTGTTAGGTTTGGGAATAGCGGTTATTGTCTATGTTCGCTATAAATACCAGCTGCCAGTATGCAGAGATGGAATGCAAGTTACACATGAGCCCATTCATTCACCCTGAAACATGCAGGAAGTGAGAGGGAAATTGCTTCAACATGACTAACATGTTTAACTATTAGAAAAATGCATTTGACTGACTGAAAAATGAATTCTACTCAATTTCTGTGCTGCTGGGTAGCTGCTATTTTATTTCTGAAAAGTAAACTATATGGGAAACAAAAAGATATGTGTATTTTGGTGGGTGGGGGGAGTGTGAAATAAAAAGAGATAGGAAGAAGTGAGAGATCTTTGTAACATCCACTCTTGTAGAGTGGTAAGAAATGAAAAAGAGAGAAAACTTTTAGGGCATTCTGAATAATAAAGCAAAATGTCAGATCTCCCCACATTTTTTGTGCTGTTCTCTAGGAAAACAAATTGTTTACTGCAACACCCCATCCAGAAATGGCATCCTTGGGAATGTACCATCCTCCGACAGCACTTCTCATCATTTATCTAATTTACCTAATGCTTGCTCTCTACTGTGCATGAATTGTTCATTGATTAACTAGATGAGGTGGATTGAACTGTCTTCATCTGTTCTTAATCCTAGCTGCATATTAGAATCACCTCAGGAGATGTCATAGCAGGTTGGAGCCAAGCTCCAGAGATTCTAATTTAACTGGTATAGCTTGAGGACCAGACATGAGGAGTTTTATAAAGTTCCTTAGGGGACTTTCTTGTATAGTCAGGGTTGAAAACCACTGAACTAAGCAATGTCTGAAGACCCAATAGAATGAGATAGAGACAGACAGAGATAGAAAGAGAGAGTGAGAGCACAGAGGGAGGAGCTTGCTCTGCTAAATGAATTGATGGATCTCTAATTGATGGAATAAATGTAGGGAAGATCACTTCGAGAGTAGAGAACACAATAATAGGGGGCAATGAAAGAAGAAACTCCTTCTTTCTAGTACTGCCAAGCCCCTGTTCTTCCTCTGTGTGGCTGAGTTTCACAATCCACCCATCTGTGCTCAGTGGAGTAGGATCTAGAAAGAGCAGCGGCTACAATGGAGGTGAGAAGAAGCTTTGCTGTGGGGCCATGGAAGGGAGCTTCTTCACATACGGTACTTCCATTTCTTATTTCCACACCGTTGACAGTATGCTTTGCTAGATGTAATTACTACCATATGGCTCTTGTGTTACTCCTGAGGCTTATACCTGAGGTGAGCTTGCTTTAGGACTTTGTGAATGACATCATCAATGACTCAGCTGTGAACAGAATGAGGGCATGGGGCACAAGGCTGGAACTCTTTCCATGTTAAGGACAGTAGGTCAGTCACCCGTCTCAGAAGACCTCACCTGGTGACTCCTGTTCATTTCAGAAGCCTACATCTGTTTCCCAACCTCGCCACCTCAGAAACTTGGCTTTAGTTTTTTTTAGCATTCTTCTTGCCCACCACGTACATCTCAGGGACAGACCCATATTAATCTTCAAACTCAGTGTATAAAATCTGAATATCCACTTGTTAATTTGGGGTTGGGGTATAACTAATATAGGAATAAAAAATTGAATTGCATGGAGAACACGTTTTTTTTCACATAGGAAGAATTACATGAGAAGCCAAATAATTAAAGATCACTTAGTGAATACAGAATCAAAGCAAAGGAAGCAAAGGTGAATAGCATATTCGTGGAATCAGGGGCCGCTAGTCTAGTGCATTTAGATCCTCAGTAAAGGGGATCTTGGGGACGACACCAAAATTCTTGGAGTCCTTTGGCTCTGTTCACCTCTGTTGGACAACAGTTATAGATGGAAACTGCCAATATTTGCATCTGAATCTGGTTATTCTGCTTCGAGAGAAAGTCTCTGTGGCAGGTCTGACTTAGAGCAGATATTTAATGAATCGAATAGTAATTGTCTGGAAAGATCAGAAGAGGGTCAATAACCCCAGAGAGCAGGAGAGAAAAACAATTTTTAATTGGTGACCTCTTTCCTGACTTATTAGAATTAATGAATGAAATTTAAAAATTGTATCAAGTGTCCAATTGAACATCATCTACAGTGTGTCAGTCACTGTGTGACATGCTCTAGATATACGGGGGCTGTCTGGAAAAAAATCCAGTCATAAATGCCTCTATTTTTTATATTTCATGGCTGTATTCTTTCCTGGACAGCTCTCGTAGAGTATTAAAAAGTAAATATTAACCTTAACTCCTACCGTCTAAGTGGGAGATGTCATTTTGCAAAGAGCTTAGTAAAGATAAGTACAGAGAGAAATTATAGTAGCCCTAGTCTACTGTAAGAAGAATATCTTTACTGTTCACTGTGTCCCAAGTTCTCTTCTCTCTCCACATGAAACCAAATGTGGGTTCCTGTGTAATCTTGTGAGTTTCTCTCTTGCTAAAAATGTTCAAGTTTCCCAATCTAGGAAAGAGAATAGAAAGAGAAAGCCCATTCTCTGTGTGTATCATAAACCAGGGTCTCAGTGGAAGATGGAGTCTTGCAAATCTAGCGCTTTCCTTCTCACCCTTTGCTTCTTTTGGAGTTTCATCTGCGTTCTCATGGGCACACCTCTCACGAAGTGCTGCTATGGGCCTCTTCGCCTGACTCATTCATCTCCTGCTTTGAGATCTACATTACAGAGTCAGAAGATGCTTGATCTAGAAAGAAAACAGAGAACTCTGTTTCTATTGAAAAAAAAAATTATCTAGGGCTCCTTTCATTAGAGAAAGTTCATGGCTGTGCTAGGCAGACTCACTGTGATTCATTTATTTATTTCAAAGACGAGAGGGGGCAGAGTTGCTCCCCCCCCCACACCCCTCCTTCTCCTCACTTTGTGGAAATTTTGCTAAGAAGGCACAGCCGTGACCTACTGCCTCGGAAAACTGCCCAGTGGACTGACATCATGGGAATTTGCTGAACCTGTTCTGTGGAGGTCATGTACTTCTCTGTATTAGGTTCTGGGCAGGAAATATTCTATATTTCTTCGATAATGCACCAAAAAGAACTAGTCTCAAGAAATGAAGACTGCATGTCATTAATACAGCTTTCCCAGAAAACAGCGGGATCCCAGGCAACTACGAGGATTGCTGTCATAGTCTAAGCTGGCTTGTATGACCCCTCTGGAGCACCGTCCCAAGTGTGTTATTATCTAAAGCACACAGCCCTTAACTAGCAGTTCCTAGCAGCTTTTAAGTTCACTAAATGTTGCTGTTTCTATATCCTTGTGTATCACCTCTAAAGCCCTGAATGAGAAAATAGTGTTACCAACCCTATGAGAAATAGCCAAATATTTAATGTCAGTAAAATGAAAATGGTGACTTAGTGTGAAAAATCTATTCTTCATCGTGGATTGAAAATACTTAAGTATTATAGTAATTAGTATTGTTGTATTAGTAGTAGTATGTTGTGGGTACATCTAGAACAACTCCAAATCCTATCTGTAACAAAGTTGACTCTGTAACTGTAGCTAGTATTTATTTATCAATTAATATGTACCAGTTAATGCTTGAATGCTTTACATGTATTCACTCATTTTATTCTTTTTATAAATGAGGATCCTGAAGAACAGAGAGGTTAGGTAGTTTGCCCATATCACACAGATAATAAGTGGCAGATAATCTTGTTATAGATTCTGTACTCTTGATTTGTGTTATACTGACTCAGAGCTCAGCATACACAGATCGTATTCTGTGAAGAAAGTGGTAAGTTAGTATTTGAGAAGTACAAACGAGTTGCAATAACACTGATGAGATTGAGATTTTGTTTAATGTATTTTTATCAATATTGTTGTTTTGTTTAATGTATTTTTATCAATATTGTTATTTTGAATATTAAAAAAAATATTTTTAAACCATCATAAACTTACAGATTAGTCCCAAGTCTAGTGCACGGAGCTTTTATTTATTCTTTTCTCTGAACCACTTGAATTGGCACCTGATGCCCTACCATCCCTGAATAGCCTAGTGTCTATATCCTTTATTCTTCTACATGTACATAATACAGCCATCAAAATAGGTGAAATAGGTGTATGCCGAAATACGTTACTACTGTATTTCCCAGACCCCATCCAAATCCTGCCAATCAGACGTCCTCTCAATGCAGTATGTCTGTGCTTCCTAAATGACTCAGTGTCTACTAGCACATGCCTTGTAGGATCATATAGCCATGTTCTTCTTATTCCCTCATATAAAAATGTACTCATCTTATGATCTGAAACCTAATGCCATCCAGCTAAATGACAGGTAGATAATCTTCAAAATCCATCTCTGTCAACACGCAGCCGTGCTATATATTAGGCATTTAAGAGGGCCTGATCACATTTTAAACAGGGATTTCTAAAGGCAATACTCTAACAAGCACATGGGACATTACTAATGAGAGTGTGTCTCGGAGAAATTTTGAAGCAGTGATAGTTTGTGTGGCCTTAAATCTCACTAGATAAACAGCTAACTTCTTGGATTTTTCCAGTGCAAAGGAATATGATCCATAACTCTGCAAAATTTAAAGATGGCAAATATTCTCTAAAGCTTCGAGAAATCTAATACTTTCCCAACTGCGTGCTAGGATACTTAAGAAAATGAAAAGGGAGGTGGTAAATAGAGCAAGCTATGATAATTATGCCTTTGCCCCGGGAAATTGTTTTTTTCTTTTTTAATTTGGAAATTGTTATGTAACATTCTTTAGAGTCTTAGATAGTTTCATTGCAAAAATTATGTTAATTTTATTTCAACCAAGCTAGCCAATAACTACAGGTCTGTGTCCTGAGACTTTTCTTTCGATAATAGCACAACCTTGTCATAATGGGAATCACTGGATATCAGTTAGAAAGACACAAATTTAATTTAATGCAATCCTTCTGTCTTCTAGGAGAGAAACATTTAATGCAATGAGTAATATTTAGTGTCTTCAGAGTTTGGGTCTCTAAGTGAAGTGGCTTGAAAAATAATATATTAGAAAATAACCAGAAACACATATTACTACCTGGTGATCTAAAACTATATCTCAGCCAGATTTAAGTATTAACAAACAAAAACAAACAAACAAAAAACCCAGATGTTTAAGAATCGATTGAAATTTTGCACAGCAAAGTGGACATCTAGAGACATAGAGGCGAGTTAGGTGAAAATACGTGTTATAGATTTCAAAGCTGTGTATCTCTCTGAATACAGTGCTCATAATAGGTTGACAATTCTCTATAGGCTGATATTTGTTGTTAGGGTACAAGTTAAGTTGCTGTAACAGAGGCCTAAAATCGAAGGAACTTAAATAAAATTAGCTTTTGAATCCTTTTTATGTAACATCTCTGTTCAGTGAGGTAGGAGAGATGTGCATCTACCCTCCTCAATTTGGGGTTTCCATCTCTAGAAGGCGGCCACTTCAGTTGTCCTCACACGCCAGTGAGTGGGAAAAGGAAAGAGAGGAAGTGGAGTTCCATGCTTACATTCCCGCTTCTCACATTCCCTTGGCAGGAATTTGGTAAATACAGGGAAGGCCAGGGTGATGTAGTCTAGCTAGGTGGCCTTCTACCTGCTCAAATTTGTACAAGGGCCATGCACGATTTAGTAATAAAAGGAAGAGAGGAGGATGGTATGGGGGTCCAGTTGATGATGTCTATTACAATATTAGTAAAGAAATTAGGATTTAAGAATACACACAAGTGGGTGTATACACTGGGCTAGCTCTACTGATTGTAAGTAAAAGGATGTGTGTTGTCAATCCTTGCAGATACGTTGATATAGATATTGAGGTGCCATAAAACAAAAACACATTTTCATCTGAGAAATTATAAACATATAAAACAAAGCAGAACAAAAATGGAAAGAAAGGGAAATGAGTTAGTTTGTCCTCTCTCTTCTCATTGATTTCTGTTTTCCACATTTACTCCTCATCTCCAGTTGGTGCAGAAACAAAACTAGGTCAGTAAACATGTTTCCATGGCGTCTGAATTTTCACTCTTGAAATAAAACTAAAATACTGACCCCTTTTCATGGTCAAGTTGTCACCCTTTGAATTGGCACTTCAAGCAAAATTGTGTCAGATTTACGTTTAGTGACATGTTGGTAGAGGAACCATATGATCAATTTTTCCCTCCGTGTGTGTGTGTGTGTGTGTCTGTGTGTGTGTTTGTCTATAATCTGTTTTGTTAGATCAACTAAGTATCAGTGTATACCAACTTGTCCAACCCATGACTCATGGGCCGCGTGTGGCCCTGGATGGCTTTGAATGTAGCCAACACAAATTCATAATTTCTTAAAACATTATGACATTTTTATTTTTTTGCAATTTTTTATTTTTAGTTCATCAACTACTATTACTGTTACTGTAGTTTATGTGAAGTCAAAGACAATTCTTCTTTCCATGTGGCCCAGGGAAGCCAAAAAGTTGGACACCCCTGGTGTATACCATCTATGTATGTTTGAGAATCCATTTTCCCAGGCTACATGTTTCTGAGATACTTCTGGCCCCTCTTCTATGTGCTTCCCCCCCCCCCTTTAAATAACCCATCTACTTTATATTTTCTTTCCA
This sequence comes from Craseonycteris thonglongyai, assembly GCA_004027555.1. Classification (NCBI taxonomy): domain Eukaryota; kingdom Metazoa; phylum Chordata; class Mammalia; order Chiroptera; family Craseonycteridae; genus Craseonycteris; species Craseonycteris thonglongyai. The sequence continues at coordinate 19,725 of PVKE010013393.1, read as the reverse complement.
GAGAGTTCTAGGAGTTTCTAAAGCATGAGCAATGCACCCAAGCCTTTCTGTAATGGAAAGTTTTGAAGTCTGCACTCCCCCAAGTTCTTGTTGCTACCCTCCTACAACTCTGCATGAGGCACCAATCATTTTCTTCCCCGAAACCTCAGGTTTGCAGTGGCAGGTGCTTTGCTCACAGACTATCACTAAGCAGCAATGAATCCAGAAGGCTCGGAAGCCTCATTTCCTCTTCTGCTCTAATGGAGCAGAAAAGAGCCGGCTCAGTGGGTCTGAGTGAGCTCGGCTGATAAGCAGGCTGATACCAGCTACTGAAATCCAGAGATTTTCTTTTTCTAGCGACCTTGTTTTTGTTTTTTGGTTTTTTTGCGGCGCTGAGGGGTGGCCAGAAAGCTTCTGTCATAGCATACTGGTGTAGCTATGTCTTGCTCCTATAACTATGGAGGGCATTACTGGGGTGTGCTCCTCCAGCCTTTTTAAATGGTGTTCATTCAATAAAGCCTGGCCTAAGTGCCGATTTCTAGGGGACCTCAATGTTCCATGACCACATCTGTGCTCTGCTAGTTTGCTCTTTGTAAGTGTCCCCCGCATAAGGCCCTCTGATAGTCACACACAGGGGGCATTACTGGGATGGGTTTCTAAGCCCCTTTGTGTGATAATCAGCAAAGTGGCCACTCTCCACCAATGTCCATTAAGACATCACCAATCCTCCTGATAACTCAAGTCCTCCAGGCCACCACTCCCACATGCAGGGATTCCTAAAAGCACCACCCTGTGGTTGATGTGCTTTTATCACAACGAATGTCACTCATGTGTCTGGTGGCCTTACTGCTTACTCATCATGCCTTCTACTGCCACCATCCACTGAACTTAGAGAGAGTAAGCACATGTCGTTTTCATCATTCTGTTTCTGTGAGGGCTTTTGCCCCAGAACACACGGTGGGGTCCTGAGATGACCCAGAGGATAATCTGATTTATAAATCACTCAGCACTCAATACTCACCTCTCCTGTTTGGATCCATTCCTTTTTTTTTTTTTTAATTAATTAATTAATTGATTTTATTGTTAAATTTATTGGGGTGACATTGATTGATATTGATTACATTGTTTCCAGTTGTACAATTCTACATGACATTGTCTATACATCGCATTATGTGCTCACCACCCAGAATCAGCTCACTTTCCATCACTGTATGTTTGGTTCCCCCTCCCTACTCCCCCCCACCCATCTCTCCCACCCACCTCCCCCGCTTACCCTCAGGTAACCACTAATCTATTGATTGTGTCCATGAATCTTTGTTTCTTTGTTCCTTTCAGTTTTATATTCCACCTACCGGAAGTGAGGACATATGTTTCTTGATTCATTTGGATCCATTCTTGAACCAAAGCTGTACAAACTCTCTTTACCTTCGACTGACTTTCCAGAAGTCAGTGGCTGCTAGTGGCACACATGCCTACCCAGTAAATCTTGCCACCTCCCTGGCCAGTTTCGGTCCCTGAGTCTGGGAGGTGCCCCATTGCTTGCCTTTCTAATGAGCTTCATGGGCCCCCCACAGGGGGCATCTTTGCAGATTTTGCTGTCATCCCAGGAAGTGGCTTTTCAGTGAGTTTTCAATCTTTGCTGGCAACCCAACTCACTTCAGTGAATCTCATTAATATTCCAGTGGCAGCTTCTACCCCCCAAACCAGGATGGAGCTAGGATGGAGAGGTATAATCACTCCTCCCATCAACTCATTCTCTCCAACCATGGACTCCTTAAAAAGGAGTATGTCATTGTGGGAGCAAAGTAACATTGCAACAAAAGGAAGTAGACAAAAGGTATACTACTGCAATTCCTGCTGCAGGGATTAAATATAATTTAGTTGATAACGTTCACTTTTGCACATTTAATTTAGGAAGTGCTTACAGGAGACCAACTTTTAATACTCAAATAATAGAAATGGACCTTGCTGTGCCCTCTGACTCATCTGAAATAATAATTAGGTCAGGCTAATGAGCAAAACCTCAGGACGGTACCAAAGCTATCAATAGTACAATGCACACTGAAGTAGTTTATTAATAATCTAACAGAATTTAGAGGTTGGATTATGTTTCCTATTCAGACAGCATTCAGAAGGGCTGTATTTTGTGTTACATTTTCCTGATGGGTTTTAAATTAAGCATTAGAGAGTGTCACAGCTGCTAGCACGCTTCCTGTTATCATTATCAGCAAACATTTCGTGCACACCCACTGTGTACACAGCATGGGGGGCTCATTAAGGGAAAAGAGCAATAATCTTGTGCCCTTGAGATGGAGGAGGGGTCATTTTTTACTCTGACTATGCTAGTGCTTTAGCAGTGAGTGAGCAGGAAGCCTTGGCATTCAGTGCCCTGAAATTTTTATACGATTTCATCATCCTTACAATAGTCACATCTGCATGTCTACATTAGGTCTTGTTCATTTTAAATGATAAAAGAACACATTAGTATGCTGTATGAGTGTTAAATAAAACAGCAGTTGCAATGTCAAAACGAAAATTCTCCTTTCATAATATTAATAGTAATGAAGTTTTGCTTTGGGCTTGCTAATTTATATGTTGTTAATTATGTACCAAGTCTGTTCTAAGCAATACTCATGAGCAAACATACACTTTATAGATGAGGAAACTGCAGGATCTAGAGAGGACATACAGGAAGTAGCTGACATTCAAACAGGAGGTCTGACACCGAAGCCCACTACTCCATATGGCTTCTCTGAGCCCTCACCCTTTCTATATAACCTCCCGGGGGAGTCACAACCAGCAAAGGTGTGTATTCTTCTAGGGTCCACATTAAAATTCATATATGCATATATCTGCATATTTTTAATAATATAAATAGGATCACAGTAAAATATTTAAAAATTGTTTTTATTAAAAATGTCTTGGATATATTCCATATATACTGTATGTTTGACAGTGCTTACAGGATATATATATATATATATATATATATATATATATATATATATATATTCAATTGCCTCTCAAAGACCCCACCTCCTGACATTATCACATCTCATTATTAGGATTCCAGCATGTGAGTTTTGGGGGATGTAACCATTCAGACCATAACACTCAGGGAATTTCTTTTAAGAATTCTGGAAACCACCTTTGACTTTTTTTTTTTTTGTCTAAACTTATGGTATAAATTGCTTTCATGACATATGAGTATACTTGTGGCTGCCATAGATGAGGAATTTTTGCAGTTTGATTTCAGGCTGAACAAATGATTCTAAATTCAAATCAAACTTTTTTTTTTTTTGTAGTACAAATGTTTCATAAGGAAGATCAGTGACAATAAATAGTGAGGGTATTAAGCCTTGTTGGTTGAGTTTTAGGTCAGCTGTCCTTATTTTTTCACTCATTATCTTCTACCATCTGTTTCCCTCCTTCCCTCAGCCCAGATAGCTTTCAGAAGAAAAAAATTTTAAAAGGTGGAGTTTTGGTATTACAGTACCATTACCATTTGATATTTATGACCTTCAGCCACTCTTGAGAGCATCCAAGTCTTAATACTGTTTCCTCCCCTAGATTGTTGCATTATTAGTATCTGTCACCTGAAAATTTTCCACATATGTATAACTATTTATTTGAAATTAATTTAAAATCCAAGCTATATGTCACAAGCATCATGACTCAAATTTCTAAAATTCAATAATTTCTTTGAACTTGTTAAGAATGATGAAGAAAGAAAATTAATAGGCTTTTTCTCTCATGAGAAAGAATAGACTACACACCAAGATCCAAGCATGTGACAAATGAACACTGTGGATATTAGAACTTCTTTTTTATTCTTTGTGAAATGATTATTTTTGTTATAGTTATACAAACACGTAGGTTGAGGCTCAAGTAATTTGCAAATTATATAAGAAAAAATAACACTAGAAGCCCCCCCCCCCCCAAAACACACATTTGCCCTTTTCAAGCATTTTGGTGATTATTTTGGCATTTACCTCCATGTCCCTAAAAAATATACTTGATTTGTCATTTCATGGTGTTTCAATTTGAGATTATGCTTATTGACTTCTTTTTGAGGGGAAAAAAAGTTTTAACTCTCTTTGCTTTCTTTACCCTTACCTCCTAATGGTGCCTTTCTTACGCCTATTCTCCAATATCATTTCATTTTAATTTTGACAGATAAAAATATTTTGTGTTTATATAATATTAGCATGCTTGTGCAATACAATTTATGGTAAAGCCATGCAGTTACGATGATGATATTTTGATTTCCTGCACAACTTTTGTTTCCCAGTATCAACTGTTTTGTTGTTGCTGTTGTTTGCTGCTATTATCTTTTTGCTTGGTTTTCTCTGTCCTCCTCACGAATTCAACCCCAATCTCACTGCAAGTGTCTCACTCAGCCCTAAATGCGTTCGGGTGTCTCTGTCGCCTTTACCTACCTGAAGAAGTCACTTCAGGAACCTGCCGTGATGCTGGGCTCGCGTTTCTTATCCTGGCCACTTCCCCGCTGTGGGCTGCGTCTGCTACACTGCATTGCATTCCCAACTCTGCATCGCTTTACTCTCTAGTCTTCATGGAGCATGTCTCTGAGTAGCTTCCAGGGAAAGGGTGCACGGGAAGAACGTTTTTTGGAAATTTGCTTTCCTGAAAGCATCTTTCTTCTACCCTCACACTTGATTGACAGAAGGATTGGCACCTTCTTGCTTCTGATGTTGTTTCTCAGAAGTTTAATGATATTCTGATTCTCAGCCCTTTACATTTAAATTATTTTCATCTTCAAGAACTGAGCTCTTCTTCTCGTCTGAAGTTGTCTGAAATTTTCAAATTACATTCTTGGTGTGGATCTGTTTGCATCCCTATAGTTCTACCAGTGGGCTCCAATAGTCTGGATCATTACATATGTATACCACATTTCTGGGAAAAAATTTTGAATTATTCACTGATAGTTTATTTCTTTTCAACCTTGTTCTCTTTGTTGGGTCCTCCTGTTTTTTGATGTTTGATTTTTCAGAACGGGTCCTCGGGTTTTATCTGTTCTCCTGTATTTCCTGTTTCTGTTTTTTAGCACATTTTTCTAGGAGATTTTCTAAATTTTTATATCTTAACATTTATATTGAGTTTTTAGTTAGTGGGGGGAAAAAACATTACTGGGAAAATAGATATATTTAAAATTCCACATTATATATCTATTACTTTTTAAAATGGTATTACTGTTGCATGATTAACATATCTTCTGTTAACCTATTGATAGAAAAGTCATAGGTGGGTAGTGGAAATATTTTGTCTCCTTATGTCAATCTACTTGAGTTTAATGTTGACTTAACATTTGTATGTAGCAAATTTGCTCCACTATAACACTATTTCTTCCTTTATTCTTTGCTATAATTGTCACACATACATTCAATAACACTGTAGTATAGTTATTGCTTCAAACAATCTTACGTTTAAAAGAAAATAAGAAAAGAAAAGAGAGAAAATGCATATACTTTTATATTTACCAACCTATTAACCATTTCTAGTGCCTCTTCTTCCTTACTGTGGACTCAAGTTATTATCTGTAGTCACTTTCTGTCAGCCTAAAGAATTTCCTTCAGTATTTGTTGTCAGCCAGGTCTGCAAGTAGTAAATTTCTTCAGTTTTGATCAGTGAATTTCTACATTTTTTTTTTTATTGAAGAAAATTTTAGCTGATTATATAGGTCTTGGGTGACAGGTTTGTCTTTGAATACTTCGCCTATGTCATTTTAGTGTCTTGTGATTTCTATCATTTCTGATGAGAAAGAAGTCATCTATTAATCTATTGTGTTCCCTTGTATGTAGTTATTCTGTTCTTGCTGCCTTCTAGATTTTCTTTTGGTTCTTAGCTTTCAGTAGTTTTACTATGATGTGTGGATCTCTTTGTGTTTATCTAACTTTGATGAGCTCCTTGGATGTGTACATTCATGTTTTTCATCAAATTAATGATGTTTCCAGCCATTATTTCTCCCAAATATTTATTCTGCCCTTTCTTTTACTCTCCTGGAGCTGTCGTTACAGATATGTTTACATGCTTTGTGGAACTTAACTGGTTTTTGAAACTTTCTTTTTCTTCAGTTGATTCTCACTGTTCTTTAAATTGCATAATTTCCATTTTTATCTTCTCCTACCTCAAATCTGCTATTAAGCCCATCTTGTGAATCTTTCATTTCAGTAAGTATACTTTTATAATATAAATTTCACTTTGGTTTAGTTTCATACTTTTAGTTTATCTATCCAAATTCCCTATGTGTTGAGTCATTATCATATTTTTATTTATTTAGTGATTTATTTTTATTGTGGGGTTTTTGTTTTTGTTTTTGTTTTTTTGACAGAGAGAGAGACCTATAGACAGAGACAGAGAGAAGGGAGAGGGCCCAGATCAGTTTCCATAGTTGTACGTCATTAATTTTCAATATAGTTTCATTCCACAGGTAGGTGTGGGGCTATGCAGGGCAGGAGCTGGGCCGGAGACCTCCTGCATGGGCCCCGATAAGAACTGAACTGAAGGCACACCCCAGTTCAGCATATGGGTCCGCATGGGCTGGGGCTGGGATTCAATCCTTGGACCCTGGGGCTGCAAAGTGAGCACTCAAACCAATGAGCCATGCCGGCATCCCTATATTTTTATTTTTTTAATGCAATTTCCTTTAAGTTTTTGTGCATATCTGTAATGGCTGCTTTGAAATCAAGTGCTATTCTTTCCTGAAGCTCTAGAAGATTTTCAAGAATAAATACTTCTCAATTCATCTGCCTTTGATTAATTTCAAGAACTTTGGTTATTTTTGTCAATTTTCCCCCCAGTTTTATTCTTATTCTTTGTGGAAAGAATTTGCTGATTACTTCATGCTACAATAACAGAAGCTGTCATCTGTTTCTTCTTGATTAATGGAACCCACCACTTCCTTCGTCTATAATTGATTTGATTTCTTTTCTGGTTCCACCTGGTACTTTAGTTTACTTTATAGCCCTGCTTTACCAAGTAGTGTCATTTAGCTGGGAAATGGTGGACTCTAGCAATATTAGTCCCCTAATATCTCTGTAACATTTGCTGAATCTTTTGCTTTGCAACTAAAGATCACATTTATATACTAAAGGATATTGTTTTTAATCACATATTCAAAATTCTGCAACTGCCAACTGAGAAGATAAACTTTCTGGAAATATGAGGCAGAGGAAAGAGAAACATAGTAAGGGTAATGATAAGGAACATAGCAGATTTAGGAACCCACGGCAAAGTTCTGTTTCATTACTGTGCTATGGATCACTGTCCTCATAAAAACATTGATAGATACATTTAATACATTCCTTGCAATAGGATGATACTGAATCATCATCCATCACTGCTGGTAGGCCCTCCTAAATCCCTTGGACTATAACTATAACAAATGACTCCCCTCAACTAATGTAGGGTCTTATTTTAAAATATGTGTGCCTGTATCTCCTTTTTATATTATAAAATAATTTCCTGAAAGATAGGAACCAATGCTGTCAAATTTACGTTTTAAAAACATCAATAAAATCTTTTAAAAAAACACACAAAAAACCATCTAATAGTGCCATATACAGCTGTTTTATTCTTTTCTGATGAAAAAACTATAACAATGCTTTTTAATAGAAACTCATGCATATATATGGAGATGAGATAGTTTGTCAACAACCGTATCATTATAGAGCATATAAAGAATTCTAGGTAAGAGAAAAATAGACATAGTTTCTAACTGGTGATCGAGGGATGATACCTGGGACTCAGTCTGGGGGGAGGAGGATGTTCAGTCAAAGATTTAGGTAATAGCTCAGGAATACAAATACAGGGACAAAAGCTGAGATCTTGATTTAAGTTAAGAATGAAGGTGGGATGAGGACACAGGCAAGCAGAAAGAAACTGAGATAGATCCCATGAAAGAAAAGATGAGTGATGATACAGGTGGAAGAGTCCAGGATTCAGACTGTCTACCCAGGTGACACAGGATGGGCCATCAACAAGTAAAAGAATGTACATGAAGATCAAACCACTGGATGGGCTAGGACAGTGGTCCCCAACCTTTCTGGTACCAGGGACTGGTTTTGTGGAAGATCATTTTTCCACAGATGAAGGGGTGGTAGTTTGGGGCTGATTCAAGCTCATTACATTTATTGGGCCTTTTATTTCTATTATTATTACATTGAAATATATAATGAAATAATTATAAAATCACCACTTTAGCTTCACCTCAGATCATCAGGCATTAGATTCTCATAAGGGGCACACAACCTAGATCCTTCACATGTGCGGTTCACAATAGGGTTCATGCTCCTATGAGAATCTAATGCCACCGCTGATCTGACAGGAGGCGGAGCTCAGGTGGTCATGGGAACAATGGGGAGTGGCTATAAATACAGATGAGGCTTTGCTCACTTACCTGTCACTCACCTCCTGCTGTGAGGCCCAGCTCCTAATAGGCCATGGGCTGGTACCATTTCATGGCCTGTGGGTTGGGGACCCCTGATCTAGGAGATTGGACCACATATACCAAACTCACAGGGAAACTCAGATTCAAGTCCAGGAAATCAAGTGACTGGGGGTATTTTTCTACTAGGGAAATTGGAATTAGCCAGGGGCTTCATTAATTGACGGATTATGGAACAGGAGGCGTAAGGTTTGTGACAAGAGTAATTTGATGCTGAGATGATTATCACAGAAATATTTTTAAAAGGTTCTGTTTAAGCAGCTGTGAAGATGGATTTATTAGCTCAGTCATCCATCCAGGTTATAATCACTATAATCCAACTTTCTTCACATTTTCTAAGTTTGTGCCAGTCCACAGTATCAATACCATTTTTCTAGCCAGTGTCATACATGTGGTACTTCAAAAGTCTTTATAGCATAAATCAATCTTATCATACTAGGACCTCCCTAAAATAGAGCTTAGTTCATTTATCTCCATAAATACCCTATTTGGGGGATGCTGGGATGGCTCAGCAGGTTGAGCTCTTGTCTTACAGCCCCAAGGTCCTAGGATCAAATCTGGCCTTGGCCCGTGTGGACACATATGTTGAACTGGGGTGTTCTTCCCATGCAGGAGGCCCCCAGTTCAGTTCTCATTGGGGCAAGCTTCCCATGTGGGAGGCCGCTGGCTGGTAACTGCCCTGTGCAGCCCTGTGCCTACCTGTGGAATGAAACTTGTAGAAAACTAATGACATACAACTGTGGAGACTACTCTGGACCTTCCCCCTTCTTTCTGTATCTCTCTCTCTGTCTGTCTGTCAAAAATAAAAATAAAAAGAATACCCCATTTTGTGTGCATGTGTTAATGGTGATGAAATATCTAGTTACCGGTATTTCTTTGTGGAATAAAAAGGACCACGTGAAATTTTATTTGAGGCTAACTCATGTTACCAATTGTTCAGTAAAAGCTTTTGATTTTATTTGTCTTCCGTAAATGTGAGATTTCACTTCTTTGGAAAGTATTTTTCCACTTCTCCTTGTTTTGACTTAGAAAAAAAAGAGTACATATTTTAAAGGCATCCTATATCGTACCTGAAAATTTAAAAGACTAAAGTTTGAGTTCCAAACTTTGAGTCAAATAGTAATCAGAACAATGGTATGAGTCCCTGGATTACCTCAAAATTTTATGCAGTATATAGAAATATAATCTTATTATATATTACATAACATTAGAAAGAATGACAATTCAAAATATTATTATAAAACCTAATGAATTATGAGTCTCCTTTTAAATGACTTGCATAGGCGTTTAATAATATTAATTTACTTTTCCAGGGTTCACTATGTTCATATATGTTGAGTACAAAACTGTTATTAAGCGTATTATAACATTTTTTCTTATTTGAATTCTTTTTATTAAGTGTAAACTATGTTGAGGAATTCACTTTTGACTTTATACAACTATGAATGTTAAAATGATCCTATGACTATTACTATTTGCAAAACAGATTTCCAAGTAAATGGTGAGAGTCGATATAGTTCTACAAACCAAATAGGGGAGAATTCTACCGGCTCCTGTCAAGAAGCAATTAGATGTGGGAAACAGGACAAAGTGTAAGAGTCAAAATACCTCAGTTTTTGAGTGTCCAAATATGTCCAAAAACCATTGTTCTTTCTGATGGTTGATTTCCTGGAAATGCATATGGTAATTTATTTTCCTTAGGATATCATGCCTTAGCTTTCAGAAGATAATGACTCATGGAGAAACTATTCTGTTAGTCAAGATTTAAAAATCTTTGCATTGTGGCTCTAAGAGATGATATGAAAAGACAACCAAGGGCCAAAGAGTAAATAACGATTTTTTTTCCACCAATCACATTTGTAATTAAATTATAAAAATTAGGGTGATATGAGCAGGGAATGTAACATGGTATAGACAAATTACTGAAACCATGTTCTAAGGATTTAAAAGATTTAAAAGGATTTGAATTGGAAGAAAAATGAGATTGTTAGGATAGGCAAGGCATTAAATTCCTTTTCAAAACATGTTTCATAAATAAAAGGTCCATGTTAAATACTTGCATTCTTAGAATTTAAAGAATTAATTAGTTCCTTTGGCATTGATCAAATAGTTAATATATAGGACTAATGGTCATTTTTTATTATATGTAGAAATCTGTATTCATAAACATTATTTTAGGGAAATTTAAAAAGAATTAAATCACCAATACAATTTTAAAAGTAGAGAAAATGTTCAATCAAAAGTTGGTTGGGAGGCCTCTTGACTTTAAGAAATTTGTTTGTTTTATAAAGGCAGCAGGACCAGGTTTCAGTAAGGAAAGACTTTTTGTGTGTTGTTGTGTTGTATTTTTCTATTTGTGTGCTTGCTTAACCCAAGTCAGAGCTGTTAGCTTGGAGAAAAATAATGAAGCAGTCTATGCATTTGGGGAGAGACACAAAATATAGTGTTCTTATGCATATGTGAGATTGCTCAGGTTTTTAAATATACTCATGTACCTTAAGAAATACACAATAAATAAAATTTAATTTACCAACATAAGTTTTTTTACTCATATTCTTTTCTACACATTAAGTTGCTTCACAAAATACTGTGTGGTAATAGCTTTTATGACACTAATAGTCACTGCTTTTCTTATCACTGAGTAGTATTCCATTGTATAAATGTACCACAACTTCTTTATCCAGTTTTCTATCAAAAGACACTTTGGTTGTCTCCACGTCTTGGTCACTGTGGACAGTGCTATGATGCACACAGGTACATATATCTTTGCAAATTAAGGTTTTCGAGTTTTGGGGGGTAGATACCCAGAAGAGAGATTGGCGGGTCATGTGGCAATTCAACTCCTAATTTTTTGAGGCATCTTTGTACTACCTTCTATAGTGGTTGTACCAGTTTCCATTCCAACCATCTGCCTTCTTAGTAGAAGAGGGAAAGGAATGAGTCCTCATGAGACATTAGTTCCTCCTTCCCTGTTTGAGGTCAGAGAAGGAAGAGACCTGAGACAGCAACAGCAGAAGAAAGACAGCTGTCTCCGGATTGGTGATGGGCAATTTCCCCTTCTCCCTATTCTACGATGACTGCTGACTAAGGTCAGCCCTCAGCTCGCTGGCATGGATTTCAGATAAAAGAAAGTTGAAAGTAACGATGCCCAGCTGGAGGGTTCCTCCTCCTAAACCTGACATTTTGGCCTCAGTTTGAAACAAAATTCACCAGCAGCTCCATTAGCATAACAAAGCAGCCTATTCCCTTTCTCATGGTAGCATTTTTTTCTGCAGCATTGGTAGACTACTGGAAATCCCAGCTTTACACGCTACTCAGACCTGCCTACAAATCTTCAGATCATCATCAGTCTATAGAGATCTGAGAAAAGGAATTTGAGTAGGGTTGGTTTTCTTTTCTGTACCATGAAATAGGTTCAGAAAAACTTACAGCTTAGTGTCATGGGATGTCAAATAATATAATGAGATTGCAATATTGGCTCTCTTACAGTAAATCTTTCTTAGCACCAAATCCATTATTTATTCTCTCTCCAAATTCCATCACATTCGGGATTAGGACTCCTATTTAATGGTGTTGATTACTAAGAGTGCAGTGCTGTATGGCACTGAAGTACATAGTACCAAATAGATATCCGTAGATGTTGTAACAATTCACATTTAGGCCTCCTATCCATGAAAATATAGAAGCATACTCTTTTAATTTCATCCCTACCAGCGTTGGAATAGGTTATTCATATCCTTTTCCTGTTTTTCTAGTCGTTTGTTTTTCTGGTCAATGTGCAGAAAAGTTTTGTCTATATCATGTACAGCGTTATCCTTTCTATTTCCTCTATGTTGGAAACAGTTCTCCCCTACCATTTGCCCACTGCCTCTGTTGACAGTGTTGTCGTCACCTGATTGACAATCAATATTATCAAATATGTCTATTTATCACAGTTTGAATTTTATAGTCTTGCTTTAAAAAAAAAAATCTGAGGAAGCCGGGATAGCTCAGTGGGTTAAGCACTCACTTTGCAGCCCCAGGGACTGAGGATCGAATACCGGCCCCAGCCCGTGCAGACCCATATGCTGAACTGGGGAGTGCCCCCAGTTCGGTTCTCACCGGGGTGAGACCCCGGCCCAGTTCCTGCCCTGTGCAGCCCCACGCCCACCTGTGGAATGAAACTATGTGGAAAAACCAATGATGTGCAACTATGGAGACTGTTCTGGGCCCTCCTCCTTCTCTCTGTCTCTGTCTCTGTCTCTGTCTCTCTCTCTCTCTCTCTCTCTCTCTCTGTCAAAAACAATAAAAATAAATCTTAAAAAAAAATTCTTAAAAAAAAAAATCTCACCCCTATATTTTTAAATCTAGAATTTATTTTTGCAGATTTTATATGTAGGAGTTCAGTCTTATTTTCTTTTAGAGGGGCTATCATGCATCACAATATGATAAATAAACCACCTTTTCCAACTAAATCGAAGTACCAACTTTGGTACATGCATATTAACTTCTCGTATATCCTGGGGTTTGTGTCTGGATTTTTTTATGTTGTTTCTCTGATTTGGTTTTTCGAAAGGTAGCTTTACATATATTTTATTTCAGGGCAAGATCCTCAGTGCTTCCTGTTGACTCAATTCAGTTGAGTAGTTAAGTGACTTCCCTTCCTCCCTCCCTCTCTCTCTCCCTCCTTCACTCCCTCCCTTCCTCCCTCCCTTCCTCAAATTCTGTATTTGCTTAGATTTTCTAGACATGTATTTTTCCATATAAATTCTAATATTATTGAAATCCAGCAATTAAAAAAATTCCCGTGTGGAAATTTAATTATATTTGTATTACATTTAGGTAATAATTTTGGTACACTACCTTTTTAATGATTTACTTTACATACTTTATTCCATTTTTGTTATGTGCTGACAGTTTTTGCAGTGCTGTTTTCCTTTTTTGTTTTGGAGGGTGATTCAGGTTGTCAGTCACTCCTTCTTCCCTTTTCTGGATCTCATTGTCTGGCATGTAGTTCTCTGATGTATGAAAACAAGCCTCCAACTATTTGTCCATCACAATGTTCTATTTTCCCACCGCTTTCATCCTTCCTGCAACAAGTGAGCAGTTTGAAACACTTTCATTTCCCTTCACTCTCCCCTACCCTTCTATTCCAGAGTTTTGCTGAGATAGATTCATATTTTTAGGTCTAGACTATTATTAGAATTTCCCTTGCAGTATTCCAAAAATGCTCTTCCATTTCAGAAGTCCTTGTTTAGCAGTTACAGTGCATATTTTCAGCTCTCTATAAGTACCCAAGGTTTATTGCTCACCACTTATCTCCTGTATTTTAAGATGTTGCAGTGGGTTGAATAGTGGTCCCTGAAAAGATCATTCAAGTCCTGATCCCCAGCCCCTTTGAATGTGACCTTGTTTGGAAAGGTCTTTGTAGATGTCCTTAGTGAAAGATCTCAAGTCAAGATCATTCAGGAGTTAAGCTGAGCACCCTAAATTCAATGACTAGTGTCCTTAAAGAGAAAAGGGGATTTGAGACCCAGGGTGGAAGGCCACGTGGAGACAAAAGTCGAGATTGGAGTAATAATGCTGCCACAGCCAAGAAATAGGGGGAGCCACCAGAAGCTGGGAGAGGCAGGAAGAATTCTCCCCTAGGTCCTCGCAGGCAGAAGGGCCCTGCCAACACCTTGGCTTTAGACCTCTGACTCCAAAACTGTGAGACCATACATTTCTGTTCTTTTAAGTCACCAAATATGTATTTCATCAAACACATCTAGGAAACAAACACATTTACCATTTGTTTACATTTACTGATTAATTTACTACTTGATCACAGTTTCTTCTCAGTGAACAAATATTCCTACCCATGACATATCCTGAGATCTCTTCCCCCACCCCCCACCCCCCCAGAGGTCAATGTGATCTTATTGACCATGAGGATCTTGTTGTCGGTAGAAGTTGATCTTCCAGCTTCCAGCTTCTACTGTTGTACATCAGAAATCTCACCATCTGATTCTTTTTCCTGTACGTCTATCTTGTTTCTCTTTGGAAGCTTCTGAGATTTTCTCTTCACACTTTGTCTTGCTTTTCTTCAATCCTACCTGGTTACTCAGGGAACATTTTTAGTTTGGAGGCTCAGGTTGCTGTATAATTCAGGAAAATTATCTTCTGTTGTTTGTTAAATGATTATCTCTTGTCTTCTTTCTACCTATTGCCTTTTTTCCTATTCCAGAATGCTTATTAGTCATAATTTGACTGCCTTGAATAAATACATTAACCCTTTTCTCATTACTTTTGTCTTTTTGTATTTTTTATCAAGTTTGAATTAGTTCACCCATCAATCTTTCAGTTTTATGAGTGTGAGTTCCAATGGTGATCATCTTTAAAAACTCATCTAGGAAATTAAAAATTTTAATTTTAAAATTTATTTTTTTAATGTATACAGGAGGTGCTTATATTTGAATCTCCTCTAGAAAGTCTGTTTCATGAGGGGCATGTCCTTATGTTATGTGTCCTTCCTTCTGTGAGCTGCTGGACATTCATGGATGTTCTGTTAATTTTGTCTGTTTGTCTTGAATTATTTTTGTACTCACTACAAGGATCCAGATATTCTGTACTGATGTCACACAGAAAAAAGGAAAATGTCTGTATTAATCAACACACACACACACACACACACACACACACACACACACACACAAGCCTTTCATTGTCTACAAAGTATAAATTAGTGTGACTGGTATACTAAATCTAAATGAACATGCCAAGTCCCACACTAATTGTAGCTGTCACTCAACAAACTAACCAAATTTCTTTTCTAATTATAATAGAAACAGAAAGGAAAGTTGAGAACAGGGCTTTTCTGATGGTCTGTGGTCAGATACTGAATATTGGTGTTTACAAATAGTAATGGGACTGGAAGACCAAGAGCCTGAGACAGCACTAGATACCTAGGATTCAGGGACAATGGAAGTGAAGGTGGGTGGGATTCAGTAGTGATTGGACTCGTGCCCCTAAGGATCTGCCAAGACCGCGTTCCTGAATGTGCTTTCTTCCAAGAATTTAAAAAGAAATTGAGCACAACAATTTATCTTTTTAATAGAACTATATTCTAATAAATGGAATCTATGAATCTCTGAGAAGACATTCCCTATGGTACAGATGAAGGAAACTGTATCTCCAATTTTGTTTTGTCTTAAACAGGAATATTTCAATTTCAGTTTTTCATACATTTTAAAAAGAAAAACTATATTAATTTTCTAAGGTAGGCTAACAACTGTAACAAATAACGTCTAAATCTCAAATGATTTAACTTAATACATGTTTATTATATCAGGTATAGGTCAGCAAAAGGAGTTACGCCATTATCCAGACACCTAGGGTCCTTTTGATCTGGTAGGTTCCTAAGGCTTTGGAGTCCTCTAGCAGATCGTATTCAGCTCATGAGATAAGAAAGTGAGCAAAGAGGATCACCCAGGATGATCTGCTAGGCTAGGCTGGAAGGGGTAGATATCACCATCACTCACATGCATGGGCCAGAACGCAACGATGTGACCCCGTGCCACTGTCAGTGTAAGGGAAGCTGCACTCTGAAGTCTACTTCTTTTTCTGGGAAGAAAAAAAATTCCGCAGCCATGTAGTGTAACCCTGCAGCCCATTTGGATGGATGGACGGATGGATGGATGGATGGATGGACAGACAGACACACTAAAAAGTATGTGTATGCATAGGAACTCAACACATAAACAGCATAAGTGAAATTCCAAACAGTATGTTTGCCTCCTTATGCTGACAAACTTGTTCAGGTATTTAGAAGTATTTATGTGCATACAAAAATGTTATGAAAACTGAAAGCAAAGAGGCCTGCAATCACTTAAATTCATGCTTTGTAAACCTATTTACTTGAAAAGAATAACACTCTTCATGAGAATGATTGATAATGCAGGATTCTCATCATTTCTGATAGACTTCTCCCCGAGTTCACCCAGTTCACAATTAGTGAGGTAATATTAGCCTGGGTTATATTGAGATGATAAAAATCAAAGATGCACTCATTCTAAGAACATTTATAATTGCACTAATAAATAGCTCCCCTTACTTTTTTATTTTCTTTTTCACAACCCTTGTAAGTAACTGATCTTTTTTTTTTCTGGGAAATATCTTTGTCACTGAGTTTGAGTCAGCCTGAGGAAAATAATAGGAGCATTATGGCCTACTTGGATGCTATTTAAAGAAATGGAAAGATTGGAAGTGATGTCCGCACACTAGCGCCTATTATTACGTCTTGAAGGTCAATAGTAATGCTTGGCACTTAGAAGAAAGGAGTCTTGCAGGACCTTGACCAATGGATGTATTTCTGTGCAGACATGTCATGTGTACTCCAGGGGTTCAGATCAGATCCCACCTTAACCATAGCCAATTACCAGTAGAAAAATAATGGCATGGGAGTCTTTACCACTTTTCTTGAGAGATGTCATGCCATTTGGAAGCCTTGCTGGAGATTTTACTGGGCCGTAATGAGACTCATAATTCATGTCAACCCCCAAGCCTTTTTCTTCATTTATAAATGTTTTAGAGCCCTATGATTCATAATGCCACAAGCTGGTTTTCTTTCAGAATCTTCATGCTCCCGTTAATACCAGCCATTCCTGCTTCTTGCCAAGAGGCAAGCCCTGTAGTAATATGAGTATATCATAAATTTTAGGACTCTTCTTGAATCATTAAGAGTCATTGTTCTTTCCTAGGCACTGAGTTAGTGCAAAACAAAAGTTTTTAGAAGAATATTTAAACTGGAGAAAGAAATCAAGAAAGTAAGGAAAGATCTCTTTACCATCCAAGATATCATTTTAGAGCTTAGTTTCCATGATTAATATCATGAACATTTTTTTTGTAAGCCAAAACTGTTATGTTTTAGGAAAAGGGTTAACTAACCACAATGCTATGCCACAGGGTTTATAATGAAAGTTTTGAGGACATCGATATGATTTTTTTATTGCCTTCCCCATAATGTTTACAATGCATTTTTTTAACCTCAGCAATTCATTTTGTAGTTAAAGTAATAAAACATTATTCTTTGAGCAAAACAAAGAGTTTGTATAATTATTTGAAGTCACAGAGCATAACATATATGTTGTATTTTGGCAAATAGGTTTTTCTTCATCTTGAGATTCAGGTACATGGATCCTTCCATCTGGCACAAACCATTGGCTTAGAATCTCTTAGTAGGTGAGAAAAGAAAAGATGTACTGATTTCATCAACATCTTGGCTAGAAATGGATCACTTTTGTTCCTATTCCATTGGGAAGAACTAACTGGTCAGACAGCCCTATTTAGATGCAAGGGCAGCTTAGAAATGTAATTATTGTCTGGGCAGTCATTTCCCCACCACAAACCTGAACTACGGGAAGCATAAATTTTGATAGATAGTTAGCTGTCTCTGTTATATTGAACGAAAGTCCTAACTTTCTATAGATATATTTGAATTTCACTATGATTACTATTTCAATTCTAACTCTTAGGTTGAGCAGAGTGCGTACTAAAATACTGTGGAAAATTTGGGAGAGAATATTCGAGAATCCTTACAGTGTATCCATGTCTTACAAAAGACACTTCAACAAGTAAAAAGTCTTTGAAAGTACCTTAGATTTCTACTTTTCAGTCCTGTATTCTTAGGACTGAATTTTTGTATAATAGTTTAGCAACCGATGGTGATTTGTAATGTTAATTATTCTCCTACGATGCTCATCTCAGCTACAACATGTTATATGTTCTCAACTTGTTAATATTTCCTGATTTTTAAAGTGTTTACCATTAAACTTCCCCAGGAGGCCAAGTCTCACTGCAACAGTGTAATTGCCTAAGGACACCACACAGAATGGTCACAGGGAAAAGACAGACTATGAATTACTTTGCAAAGAGGATGTAATTACATTTTCCCCATTCACAGAAATAGCCCTTTCATCAGTGACAATACAGTGCCATTAAGGAAAGTCTCTCATAACTAATGTTTCTTTGGGAAGTACTTGAATAAATGATGTCTCCTCATTTTTATGGGAGAATTTCTTCTTGTGAGAGTTGTCATCCAGCTCCAGATTTTGGACTGAACTATTTTAGTCCTAAAAGCTTTACATTTAATTCTGATTTTCATTTTTTAATGTACACTTTGTGCTGTGACTTCTTTAAGCTCATTCCATATACTCCATGAGCACTTTCTAACAGGCCTCTTATTTATCTAGCACTGTAAAGGATGTGTTGTTCTACACAGAAGTACCAGATTAACAACAATAGTATCGGCGTTGTATTTAGAGCTCACAAGATAGCTTTCCATCTTATTTATTTAATGTTCATAACAGCTTTGTGAAACTTGAAATATGAATGTCAAAGGGAACACAGCTAGATAACAGCAGAATTGAATTTAAATTCTTGGCTTCTTTAGAAATGGACTTCCGATCCTCTGTTTCATTCATGCAGGCAAGAATAGCTGGGGTTCCTCTGTTGACAATGTCCAGGTTTGAATTGCAGTGTAATGGAAGCCAAGACATCCTTGGGTGTCTGGAACACATTCTTCCTTTGGATCTCTGACATAACCTGAATACTATTGACATTCAGGACATAGTGCCAGACTCATCCAAGCACATAGTTAGGAAGCCATCTAATACAGGTCTTTTTTGTGTAACTGCTATTTTATTCCTCTTAGATGCCACAAAATACAGGTCCCTGAACCAGGAATAGAAAACATTTCAAGTCAGCAGATAGAAGCTCCCCACCAAAAAATGGCTGTCTGTGGTAGGCATTTCAATATAACACATAGAAAAATAGTAAGTAGAGAAATGACACAATGTGGTTTTTACCTGCTGTGTTTTCCCTTTAACTTTTAACAGGCTTGTTGTAGTTGTACCTTAATCATTTTAATAAAATGTGAAAGCACAATTATTATTCAGCATTCCTCTAAACTCAGAACGCTGTTTCATATGCGAGCATCTTTTGTTTTTTACTCTTAGGTCGTTTTGATGAGTGAAAAAGATGCTACTTTTCCGTATTCATTCACATACACCATCCATGGCCAGTTTTTTGTTTGTTTGTTTGTTTTTGGTTTTTTTGGGTTTTTTTAAATTTATTTTTTTATTGTTAAATTTAATGGGGTGACATTGGTTGGTAACAATCAGACAGTTTCCCAATGGACAACTCCACATCACATCACCCATGCATCGCATTATGTGCCCAGCTCCCAGAATCAGGTCCCCCTCCAACCCGATATATCTGGTGCCCACTCCCCCCTCCCCACACAATGCTCCCTCCCCCCTCCCCCC
>PVKE010013392.1:0-36662 GCA_004027555.1 Craseonycteris thonglongyai | reverse complement strand
GGTTGTAGGGTAAGGAATTAGGTGTGAGATGTTTTAGAATGACCTTGTGCAGCCTACTGGACAATTACATAATTTCATCGCATGGATGGGAGGGTATGGTCATGGTAAGGTTTCAGTGTGGTTTATATATTGACATCTCATTATTACAATATTCACATTAAAAGAGAAGTTGTAAAAGCAATGATTCTTAGTTTCCACAGAGTTATTATCGTTTTCTGAGAAAAGAGGCAAAATAGACCCAACAAAGAAAAAATAGTATAAATTATATTTCATTATTCTATGTTGTATCTAAGTCCTAATGTATTTTCCTTTCTTTATCTTAAATTCAGAAGAGAGAAAAATAAAGTTTTTCCAACAACTTTTTCTAGTTATTTGTTTATTTTCTGCTATGGTATAGCTGCTGTCTGGCTACCAATAGAAGCTTTTGGAGACTTAGAAGAACATATCTTTTAAGAATGGACAAGAGGCAGGTTAAAGAATGAAAACTATTACTGAATGTCTACCAATGTGGTAGAACAATTCTGAGAATGAGTTGTTTGGCCTTGTGCCTATTTTGGGGGGGATGAAGAAGCTGAGATGATGAGAGGACATCAGTCAACCCAGGGTTCCAGAGCTGGTGAATGGTTTGGCGAGGTCAAATGTCACATTCTGGGGAAGGGGAAAGAGGGAGCTACTCACACTTTCTCCACTCAGGGTGCCTCTTTCAAAACCTCCAGACTAAGTGCCAGGCTTGGGTGGAATACACTGGCGTTGCACGTTCTGGGCTGGGGCAGAACTTGACTGAGGTTTCATTGTGCCTCCATTGTGGAGAGGATCAGGGGCTGTGTCTCTACCTGTGATGAGGGCACTTTGGCCACAAACTCACACTTAGGAAAGAAGATTCTAAATGTTAATACTACGATTCAGTCACTTTGTTCCCGCTTTCCTTCCCTTTCCACTGTGTTTTTCATGCCTACAAACTTAACCTCATTCCTTTTCATTTTGGGACTTGTATTTATATTTCTTGCTTAATTGTTTCTTCTCAAAAGAGTACATTCTCTGAGGCACCTGGGCAACAGAAAGTAGAGGGGCATTAGGATCTCTAGATTCCAGTTTCTTCTGCTACTGATTTTGTTGGATAAGTCATGGTGTGTAAATAGATGAAGGTGTGTAAATAGAGGATGAAGACACGTATCAGACTGTGGAAGCTGACAAACATGGAAAATGGATTTTTGCATAATTGCTACACCCCTCCCCACACACACACAATTTTGGGGAAAACAGCAAGGAAAAAGAAGGTTAATGATATGAAAAACATAATGTGTATGAGTATGTGTGTATACGTAGAATGCACATATTTTTGTCAGTATGTGTTGGTATGCATTTGCAAAGCTCTCAAGGCTCTCATCATCATAAATCAGAAAAACAGATCATTACACTTTGAGTTTTCCTGTCCAGCTAATATTCAGACTGAGCTGCTACCTTCTGGAGGGTCTCCATGATCACACTTTTTACACGTAAATAGAGGGGCCCATGGTTCTTTACTACATTTCTCTATAACACATAGTTCTAGAAAATGTGCTATTGGTACTTCTGGAGGGACAACTACGGTAGTAGTGAACTCTGATAAATTGCTTTTGATCTCTTTTTCCTTTACTTAGTTCTCTATTTTTAGTTTAATAATAATTGGTGTTTCAAGTTAACTTTTTCTCTTCTTCTAAAAAATTATTAATGTTTTCAGTTACCATTCACAGTTGGTATTGTTTTATTTTAGTTTCAGGTGTACTTCATTATGGTTAGACATTATATAATTTATAGAGTGATCCCTCCAATTAGTCCAGTACTCACGTGGCACTGTACATAATTGTTGCAACATGATTGACTATTATTCTCTATGCTATAATTTATGTTACTATGACTATTTTGTTACTACCAATTTGTATTATATATATATTTTTTCATAATGAAGTTTTAATTGCTTTTTTTTCCCATTTTTTTAATTGTTAAATTTATTGGGGTGACATCAGTTGATAACAATTACATTGTTTCCAGGTGTATAATTCTACATTACATTGTGTATACATTGCATTACTCATGTGCTCACCATCCAGAATCAGCTCTCTTTCCATCACCATATATTTGATGCCCCTTCCCCATTCCCTCCCCGAAAGCTCTTCCACCCACCTCCCCCCTTACCCTCAGGTAACCACTAAACTATTGACTGTCCATGAGTCTTTGTTTCTTTGTTACTCTCAGTTTTATATTCCACCTCTTAGGCCATATGTTTCCTGATTCAGTCTGACTTATTTCACTTAATAAGGGTTTCCAAGGTCCGTCCATGTTGTCACAAATGGCTGTATTCCTTTTTCTTTTTTATCACTTAGTAGTAGTCCATTGTGTAAATGCATCACAACTTTTTTATTCAGTCATCTATCAAATGACACTTTGGTTGTTTCCATGACTTGGCCACCTTTAACAATGCTGCAAGGAACATTGGGGTACATATATCTTTGCGGATTAAGGTTTTCAGGTTTTGGGGGTAGATACCAAGTAGAGGGATGGCTGGGTCATATGGCAATTCCATTCCTAGTTTTTTGAGGAATCTCCATACTGCCTTCCACAGTGGTTGTACCAATTTACATTCCCACCAGCAGTGTATGAGGGTTCCTTTTTGTCCACAGCCTCTCCAGCACTTGTTATTCTTTGTCTTGTTGATTATAGCCATTCTAACAGGTGTGAGGTGGTATCTTGTGGTTTTAATTTGCATTTCCCTAATTGCTAGTGATGTTAAGCATTTTTTCATGTATCTATTGGATGTTTGTATGTCTTCAGGAGAGAAGTGTTTGTTTAGCTCTTCTGCCCATTTTTTAATTGGATCGTTTGTTTTTATAGTTAAGTTGTATGAGTTCTTTATATATTTTAGATATTAGCCCCTTATCAGAGGCATTATTTGCAAATATTTTCCCCTATTCAGTTGGTTTCCTTTTTACTTTGTTGACGGTGTCCTTTGCTGTGTAGAAGCTTTTTAGTTTGATATAGTCCCATTCATTTATTTTTGCTTTTACTTCCCTTGCCTTTGGGGTCAAGTTCATAAAGTGCTCACTGAGCCCAAGATCTGTAAGTTTAATGCTGATGCTTTCTTCTATGCACTTTATTGTTTCATGTCTTATGTGGATGTCATTAATCCACTTTGAGTTAATTTTGGTATATGGTGACAGTTCATAGTTCAGATTCATTCTTTTGCATGCAGTTTTCCAATTTTCCCAGCACCATTTACTGAAGAGGCTTTCTTTTCTCCATTTTGTAATTTTTATTCCTCTGTCAAAAATTATCTGTCCATATATTTGTGGGTTTATTTCTGGGTTTTCGATTCTGTTCCATTGGTCTGTATGTCTGTTTTTCTGCCAATACCAAGCTGTTTTGATTATTGATGTTTTCCGAAGTCAGGGAGCATGATACCTCTGGCCTTATTATTTTTTCGGAGGATTACATTGGTGATTCGAGATCTTTTGTTGTTTCGTATGAAACTCATAATTTTTTAATCTATTTCTCGAAAGAATGTCTGTGGTATTTTGATTGGAATTGCACTAAATCTGTATGTTGCTTTCGGTAATATGACCATTTTAACTATGTTGATTCTTCCAATTCATGAACATGGACTGTCTTTCAATTTCTTTGTATTTTCTTCAGTTTCTTTTAATAGTGTCTTGTAGTTTTCCTTGTATAAGTCCTTCACGTTCTTTGTTAAGTTTATTCCTAAGTATTTTGTGGTTTTTTTTGCGTTGATTGCTAACGGTATTATTTTTCTCATTTATTTTTTTCAGACGTTTCATTGTTTGTATATAAAAATGATGTAGATTTTTGTACATTGATTTTGTATTCTGAAACTTTACTATATTCATTTGTTATTTATAATAGTTTTCTGATGGAGTCCTTAGGGTTTTCTGTATAAAGGATCATGTCATCTGCAAAAAGTGACACTTTAACTTCTTCATTCACAATTTGGATGCCTTTTATTCTTTTTTCCTGCCTAATGGCTCTGGCTAGAACTTCCAGCCTTATGCTGAATAGCAGTGGTGACAGGGAACATCCCTGT
Organism: Craseonycteris thonglongyai; assembly: GCA_004027555.1. Classification (NCBI taxonomy): domain Eukaryota; kingdom Metazoa; phylum Chordata; class Mammalia; order Chiroptera; family Craseonycteridae; genus Craseonycteris; species Craseonycteris thonglongyai. The sequence goes on along the minus strand of PVKE010013392.1, from coordinate 32,587 downwards.
CTTGTTCCTGATTTTAGAAGAAAAGGTTTCAGGTTTTCCTTATTCAGTATGACATTTGCTGAGGGTTTGTTATATATGGCCTGTATTATGTTAAGGTACCCATTTATTAAGTGTTTTGATCATAAATGGATGTTGTGTCTTATCAAATGCTGTTTCTGCATTAATTGATATAATCATGTTGTTTTTATCTTTTATTTTGTTTATGTGGTGTATCACATTGATCAATTTGCTTATGTTGAACCATATTTGTGCCCCTGGGTGAATCCCACTTGATCGTGATGTATAATCTTTGTAATGCATTGTTATATTCTATTTGCTAGTATTTTGTTTAGGATTTTTTTTATTTCATCAGAGATATTGGTCTATAGTTTTCTTTTTTGTGACGTCCTTGCCAGGATTTGGTATTAGGGTGATGTTGGCCTCATAGAATTATTTGGGAAGTATTGCCTCTTCAATTTTTTGGAAAAGTTTGAGGAGGATAGGTGTTAGTTTCTCATTGAATGCCTGCTAAAACTCATTAGTGAGACCATCTGGTCCTGGACTCTTGCTTTGGGGAGGTTTTGGATGCTTGTTTCAATTTTCTTACTGTTGATTGGTCTGTTAAGGTTATCCAGTTCTTGATTCAGTCTATATGTTTCTAAAAATTTGCCCATTTCTTCTAGGTTGCAAAATTTGGTAGTATATAGTCTTTCATATTATTCTTTGATCCTTTGTATTCCTGTGGTATCAGTTGTAATTTCCCCTTTTTCATTTCTAATTTGGATTATTTGTGTATTTTCTCTTTTTCCCTTGGTGAGCCTAGCCAGGGGTTTCTCAATTTTATTAATTATTTCAAAGAATCAGCTCTTTTTTGCATTATGTATTATATTTCTTTATCCCTTCACCTTTTCCACCCAACTCCCCAATCTCACTTCCCTCTGGCAATCATTAGTTTGTTCCTGTATCTATGAGTTTGGTTTTTTTTATTTATTGATTTTGTTCTTTAGATTCCACATATAAGTTTGATAATATGATATTTGCTTTTCTCTGTCAGACTTATTTTACTTAGCATAATACCCTATAGGTTTATCCATGTTGTTGCAAATGGTAAGTTTCATTCCTTTATATGGCAGAGTAATATTTTACTGTGTATATGTACCATATATTTTTTTATTCAGTTGTGTGTTAATGGGACACTTAAGTTGCTTCTATATCTTAGCTATTGTAAATAATGCTACAGTGAACATAGGGGTACATAGATCTTTTTGAATTAGTGTTTTGGACTTTCTGGATTAAATACTCAGAAGTACAAATGCTGAGTCATAGGTAATTTTATTTTTAAGTTTTTGAGGGACCTCATACTGTTTTCCATAGTGATTGCAGCAAATTGCATTCCTACTAACACTGCACAAGGTTTCCCTTTTCCCTTAAATCCTAGCCAACACTTGTTTGATGATTTATTGATGATAGCCATTCTGACAGGTGTGAGGTGATATCTCATTGTGGTTTCAATTTACATTTCTTTGATGATTAGTGATGTTGAACATCTTTTTCTATGTCTACTAGCCTTGTAAATGTCCTCTTTGGAGAAAGTCGATTCAGGTCTTCTGCCCATTTTTTAATTGGATTGTTTGTTTTCTTGGTGTTGAGTAGTATGAGTTTTTTGTAACTTTTTAATATTAACCCATTATCGGATGTATCATTGGTGAATGTCTTCTCCCATTCAGTTGGCTGTCTTTGCATTTTGTTGATGGTTTCCTTTGCTGTGCAAAAACTTTTTAGTTTGCTATAGTCCCACATGTTTGTTTGTTTATATTTGTTTCTTTTGCCTGAAGAGATGGACCAGGAAACATACCACTAGAAGCAATGTCAGAGAGTTTACTGCCTGTTTTCTTGTAGGAGTTTTATGGTTTCAGGTCTTACATTTAAGTCTTTAATCCATTTTGAGTTTATACTTATGTATGGTATAAGAAGGAGGTCCAGTATCATTTTTTTGCATGTGTCTATCCAGTTTTCCCAACACTAGTTAATGAATAGATTGTCTTTACCACACTGCAATTCTTGCTTCCTTTGTCGTAGATTAAAGGGCCATATAGGCATGGATTTATCTCTGGGCTCTCTAGTCTATTCCATTGGGCTTTGTGTTTCTTTTTATGCTAGTATTATACTGTTTTGACTACTATAGCCTTGTAATATAGTTTAATATCAGGTAGTGTGATACCTTCAGTTTTTCTTTCTCAATATCCATGGCTGTTCAGGGTCTTTTGTGGTTCCATAAAATTTGAAGATTATTTGTTCTAGTTCTGTGAAAAATGCCACTAGTAGTTTTGATAGGGATTGCATTGAATCTATAGATTGCTTTGGATAGTATGGACATTTTAATAATATTAATTCTTCCTATCCACGAGTGTGTTTACATTTATTTGTATCTTATTCAGTCTTTTTCTTTAGTCTCTTATAGTTTTATGAGTGTAGGTCTTTTACCTCCTTGCTTAAATTTATTCCTGGATATTTTATTCTTTTTTGATGCAATTGTAAATGGGATTGTTTTCTTAATATCTCTTTCTGACAGTTCACTGTTGGTATATAAAAATGCAACTGATTTCTGAATATTAGTTTTGTATCTTACTACTTTACTGAATTCATTTATTAGTTTTAATAGTTTGTGTGTGTGAAATTTTTTGAGTTCTCTATATATAATATCATGGCATCTGCAACTAATTACAGTTTTACATCTTCCTTTTTATTTGGATGCTTTTTACTTCTTTTTCTTGTCTGATTGCTTTGGCTAGAGCTTTCAGAACTATCTTAAATTAAAGTGGTGAAAGTGGGCATCCTTTTCTTGTTCCCAATCTTAAAGACAACGGTTTTAGCTTTTCCCTGTTGAGTATGAGGTTAGCTATGGGTTTGCCTTATATGGCCTTTGTTATGCTGACATATGTTCCCTTTATTTCCACTTTGCTAAGAGTTTATGCCATAACTGGATCCTGGATTTTGTCAGACTGTTTCTTTGCATCTATTGATATGACCAGATTTTTTTATTTTATTTTGTTTGTGTGGCATATCATATTAATTGATTTGCAGATATTGATACAACCTCGCATGCCAGAAGTAAATCCCATTTGATCTTAGTATATGATCTTTTTAATGTATTGCTGTATGTGGTTTGCTAATATTTTGTTGAGGATTTTTATATCTATGTTCATCAGGTATATCAGCCTATAATTTCAATTTTTGTAATGTCTTTGTCTGGTTTTGGAATCAGTGTAATTGTGACCTCATAAAATGAGCTCGTGAGCTTTCCCTCCTCTTGAATTCTTTGGAGTAGTTTGAGAAGGATAGGTGTTAATTCTTTCTTGAATGTTTGGTAAAATTCACCAGTAAAGCCATCTGGTCCAAAACTTTTGTTTGTTGGGAGGTTTTGGATTACTGATTCAATTTTATTAGTAATAATAGGATGTGGTTCAGATTATCTGTTTCTTCTTGATTCAGTCTTAGAAGATTATATGTTTCTAGGATTTTATCCATTTCTTCCAGATTGTTCAATTTGTTGGCATATAATTGTTCATAATATTTTCTCATAATCCTTTGTATTTCTGTGGAGTCAGTTGTCACTTCTCTTTCATTTTTGATTTTGTTTTTGGATCCTCATTTTTTCTTGGTGAGTCTGGCTAAAGGTTTATTAATTTTCTTTATCTTTTCAAAGAACCAGCTCTTGGTTTTGTTGATTTTTATTGTATTGTTTTTTAAGGCTCTATTTTGTTAATCTCTGCTCTGATCTTTATTTACTTTCTTGTACTCATTTTGGGCTTTGTTTGCTGGGTTTTTTTGGTTTGGTTTTTTTTCTAGTTCCTTTAAGTTTATATCATTTATTTGATATTTTTCTCTCTTTTTGAGATAGGCCTGTATTGCTATGAATTTCCCTCTTAGAACTGCCTTTGCTATATCCCATAGATTTTGAGTCATTGTGTTTCTTTTTTTTCTCATTTGTCTCAATGTACTTTTTAAATTTTTTCCTTGATCTTTTTGTCGACCCATTCATAACTTAGTATCTTATTATTTAGCCTCCATGAATTCGTGTGTTTTTCAGTTTTTGTCTTGTAATTGATTCCTAGTTTCATATCATTGGTACCAGAGATAGTTTCATATCATTGTTATCAGAGAATACAACTTGATATGATTACAGTATTATTAAATTTATTGAGACTTGTTTTGTGGCCTAACATGTGGTCTATCTTGGGAAATGTTCTATGTGAACTTGAAAAGAATGTATGTTCTTTTAGACACATAGTATTGCCATTTGATTATTCATCTTTATTATTTTCCTCCTTCTTCTTCATGAAGTCTCTTTAACATTTTTTGTAATACTTGTTTGGTGGTGATGAACTCCTTTAACTTTTTCTTGTTTGAGAAGCTCTTTCTCTCTCCTTCCATTTTACATGATAACCTTGATGGGTAGAGTAGTCTTGGTTGTAGGTCCTTGCTTTTTATTACTTTGACTACTGCGTGCCAGTCCCTTCTCTCCTGCAGTATTTCTGTTGGGAAATAAGCTGATAGTCTTATGGGAACTTCCTTATATGGAATTAGTTGCCATTTCTTGCTGCTTTTAGTATTCTCTTTGTTTTTAATCTTTGTCTTTTTAATTATAATGTTTCTTGTTATGGTTTTGCTTGGGTTCATCTTGTTTGGGACTCTGCACTTCTTGGCCTTGTGTGTCTACCTCCTTTGCCAGGTTAGGGAAGTTTCAGTCGTTATTTCTTTCTAATAGGTTCTCAAACGCTTGCCCTCTCTCTTTTCTTTCTGATATCTCTATAATGAAAATACAGTTACACTTGATGTTATCCCAGAGGTCTCTTAAATTATCCTCATTTTTAAAATTTATTTATTTCTTTTTGCTGTTCTGATTGGAAGTTTTCTGCTACCTTGTCTTCCAAATCAGTGATTTGATCCTCTGCTTCATCTAGTCTGTTGATGATTCCTTCTAGTGCATTTTTTATTTTAGTTATTGTATTCTTCACACTTCAGATGTGTTCTTTTTAATGGTTTCTATGTTCTTTGTGCTTGTTATCTTTTTGTTGATGTTCTCATTGATCACTAAGCATCCTTATAACCATTGTTTTGAACTACATATCTGATAGGTTGCTTGCTGCCATTTTGTTTAGTTCTTTTTTAGGAGTTTTCTCCTGTTCTTTCATTTGGGACATATTTTTGTCTTCCCATTTTGGATGTCCCTCTCTGTTTGTTTCTATGTAGTAGGTAGATCTGCTATGTCTCCCAGTCTTGGCCTAGTAGCCTTCCGTAATAGGTGGGACCCAAATGGCATAGTGTTCCTGGTCACCTGAGCCAGTGCCCCAGGAGTGTTCTGTGTGGGTTGTGTGTGCCCTCCTCTTATATTGAGCCTTGGTTGGTGCTGAATTGCTGTGTGGTTTGGCTATGCCAAAGCTTACTGGTTGCTGTGTGTGGGGGTCTTACCTAATGGAGTGGGGTTCACCCCAGTAGACTCTTGTTCCTGCTGAGACTGCCCTTTGGGTGTGCTTGATTGGGTTCTTTATGTGCAGTGTTTTAGAATAGGAGTTAGAAACCTCTTGAACATAGTTGAGGGCCACAAGAGGGCCACAAGTAATCCTTGTTAAGAATAAATGGGAGAAAAAAGACAACTATACTTGTGTGGTTAAAATAAATAGAGAAGGTGAGTCAAAAATCATAAGTTACCGTTTGTATCAATAAGTTGCGTTTGTGTCAATGAAATTGTCTAAAAAGAAATAAACAAATCTTTCCAGTTTAGCCATGCAGTTAGTTACACAATTCTTAAAGAGACCTGTGAGACTTCTTTCTCTCTCTTTCACCTCCCACATTCAGCATCCAAGTTTTACATTTTTTGTCCCTTTCTTGGTCCATGCCCTCAATTGCATCAACTTAGAATTTCCAGTCATTCTGTTTCCTGTCTCTAATTTTGTACCATCCGTCAGCCTCCCCTCCCCTGCTTGTATTGTATACTCACTGCTGTAAGAGTGATTGCCTCTCTGAGATAGGTTTGATATCATTATTTTCCTGGTTCCCTAGTGGCTACAGGGTAATGTTTCTATGCTGTGACCCTTGGCTAGTTTTATCTTCCTCAGAGTCTTTCTGTACCCTGAGCTTCCTTTCTGCTTATTACTTACACTTTTGAAGTGATGCCAGGCATTTTGTTTCCCTTGCTTTTCCTCAAATGCTTCCCTTTGATTAGAAAACCCTTCCATACCATTCACCTGCTGAATACTCCTACCTCAAGGATCACCTCTGTGAAGCTTTCTTGACACCCTAGCATCCAAACCTTTCTTAAACAAATGTCAGAAGACTGGGCCTCCACTGGGCCCTATCAGTGTTACCCCTAACACATTACTACTGTATTTAACTGTTTCTGTTGTCACCTTGTGGCTGGGATCATGTCTTACTATTTTTTCTTTTTAAATCTCCAGCAAATACCAAGAACCAGACACATTGTTGGGAGCTTAAGTATTTGTTGAATGAAAATGTTGCCTATCCCTTAATAGTTTTCCATCAAAGTATATCTGATTCAGTGGTTTTGTTTTTTTCAACCCCCTTTCTTGGCAAAATGTTTAACTGTACTTTTTAGTGCATCACTGCATTACACACATTATGATGAGAAAGTAATAACAATGTTGATGCTTTACAACTTTTTTTGTTTGTTTGTTTTTACTCTTGGTAGGCTATAACTGGCATTGGAATAACTTAAATATACAGGTATACCTTGGACATAATGCGAGTTTGGTTCTAGACCACCACAATAAAGCAAATGTACAATAAAGCGAGTCACATGAATTTTTTGGTTTCCTAGTGCATATAATAATTATTTCCATCATACTATAGTGTATTAAAGAGTATGATAGCATTATGTCAAAAAAAATGTACATACCTTAATCAGTTGAGCCTTCAGTGAGTCATAATCTTTTTTTCTGGTAGAGGGTCTTACCTTCAATTTATAAAAAAAAAATGCAGTAACTGCAAAGCGCAATAAAGTGAAGCACCATAAAATGAGGTATCTCTGTATCCCAAGAAATGTGATTTTTGCATCAGAACTGTCTGTGTTTGCATATGATTTTACACAGGCTTGATTTTAACAGAAATAGTAAAAGAAACCCAGACATACCTCTCCTGAGCTCTTAAATGATGGAGTCTCACTGCTGTAGATATTGCTATCATATTCTGCCATGCCTTTATTTAAAGGGAAGAAAGAAGACATTTAATGGGAAGTGACAAGCTTCCTCGAATTCTCCCTCTCAGTGAGCAACCAAGAACCATGCATACTCAATGGATGTGATTTTTATTGGCAAATCCCAAGGTTGGCAGCATGGCAGTTTAAATTTCTTTTGTATTTTTGCTTTTGCTGCTCAGTTGTCTCTCACTTGAGAGTCTGACATCACATGCATAAAAATATAGTCAATTTTACTTATTTATATCTTTACACACACATGTCAGTGCTCTCTATGTGATAATCCTTTACCTATGGCATCAGCTGCTGAGGAAAATTCACTTGGAATGCCTGATCTTAGCTGATTTCACTCAGCAACAGGCAAATGGAGGTGAGAGAAAGTAAGAAGAGTGAGAGCTAGGAATGACATATGAGCTGTTAGTTTTATGATCCCTTAAGGAAAAAATAAAAGAGGTGTAATATTCATTTAGCTATACCTCAGCTTTTAGGCATATTTGTTGCTACTTTAATTTTATAGACATTTGGAAATGCTGACAGTTAATCTTATAAGATTTTAGAGCAAGGATGTCCAGTCTTGACTTTCCTAGGCCACACTGGAGGAATTATCTTGGGCCACACTTAAAATACATTAGCACTAACAATAGCTGATGAGAAAAAAAAATCACACGAAAAATAATGTTTTAAGAAACTTTACAAATTTTTGTTGGACTGCATTCAAAGCTATCCTGGCCACATCTGGTCCAGAGGCCATGGGGTGGACAAGCTTGTTTGAGAGTATAGCCTTTTAAAATAGGAATATATGGTATAAGTACTCACTTGAAGTCTTAGATAGGTTCTGCAACTTTAAATGAAACAATGTATAACAAAACTAATTTTACCATACTCTAATTGATAAACAAGTTAACTTCCTATAATGTTATAATGAAAAGACAGTAAATATTGTTACCAGGATCTGCTGTTATGTGAAACTTAAATGTACTAGTTTTTGAATCTCTGCATTACTGAAGTTGTTAATCTTTTGATGGTCTGTGAACCATCTATATTCAGCAAAGCCTAACTCAAAAGAGCACTTGCAAGTGTTTTGTGCATTAGAAAATGCATGTATCAGTGTAGCATCTCACCTTCAGTTGGAAGGATGGTCATGCAGCCACTTTTCCCTGCTGCTCCATTGGTTTGCTAGCCTGTGATTCGTAATATTAATTGACTTCTGTTTTTTTCTTGGAGATGGAATGTACTGTTTGTGAGGTATAGCTCACCAATACCAGGCCAGGCAGAGGCTCCTGGCCTTTTGATACTTAGATCTTGGTACAGTAGTTTTATGATGTGTCATAGGTAGTATAGATATTTAAAAAACTCTTTTTACTAATGTGACAGTTGTGTCTTTATTTACTGAATGGCAGCATAACCATTCTGTTTTTAGGACAATTAACAAATCAAAGCTGTCTAGCTATTTCCTGTTAAATTTAATCTGTGGAAATAAATTTTCCTTATAACTTGTTGCAGAAAGGTTTGGTTCATTGTTCTTTTTATTTTTATGACTAAGCACTTAAAATTCTCTCCAACTAAATGAATAAAAAGTTGAGATTTGACAAGTTGAAAATTGAGTGACAATATTTTGAGTCTCAACCACAGACATTTTGTATACAGTTATTCATAATTACACAATTAGCAGTCAAAATTTTCTTTCCAAAAGTAAGAAATTTACTAAGATGACTTATCTTTTAACAGTGAATTTAAATTTTTACTGAAAATTTCTTTATAGACCATGTTTCCTCCATTTCTTTTTCTGTGTATAGAATGAGTCTTACATGCATAAATTTCTGTTGAGCATTTCCCTGCTTTGACAATATGACCCAGAGTCTCATTGGAGGGCCAGAGTGGAAAGGAGTGGCAGATCACAGTGCTAGATGTAGGAGACAGACAACAGCTAAAGGGTCAAGGATGATCTATATAACAGGACAGCCATAACCTTGTGAACATTGTGTGTATGATGAGCTTATTGTATGTGTTTAGCTTCTAGTTTCTCGTTAGATTTGTGGTGTTTAATAGCATGTTTTATGGTTATAGAGCTTAGAAAGAACATTGCTTAACTGCCAACTGGTTTGATGCCTCTAAGTTTCAGAGATAATAATAGTAGAGAAGTAGCATGAATCATCTAGGCCAATCTGCTAAATTATGAATCATACATTGAAATAGTGTTTTGCCTATTATAATTTAGAATACTTTTGTAATAATTTACAATGCTTTCTTCAATGGTGTTCTTGTCCTCCCACCCCCTTTTTTGTCTTCTGGGCGGTAAGTGTTAAAATATCTGTAATTGACCTTAAGAGCTTTTAAAATAATCTTTTAAATGCTTATGGTAATTGTAGTGACTCTTAGCTTAAGTTTAGCTAGTATAGCATTGGAGATGACTTAATTTTTTTCTTTTTTTCCACAGCTGTGATTGGGTTATTATACCCCTGCATTGACAGGCATCTAGGAGAACCACATAAATTTAAAAGAGAGTGGTCCAGTGTAATGCGGTGTGTGGCTGTCTTTGTTGGTATAAATCATGCCAGCGCTGTATCCTTTTTGCTGTAGTGAAATACATAATAACAAAGCAGCTTCCAACAGCCAAAGGTTAAACAGTCTTTTGCAACTTCACTGTAGTCAAATTGTGACATGCCCACTTGATCATAAAAAGATTGCCCATGGTATTGTTGAAATATCGGAGTAGGAGCTATGTGATGTTGCTTCAGTATGGGGTTTAGCCTTTTGTATAAATCCTCATTTTTCAGTATAACTTAGAAACTTAGCATGTTTAAAAATTTACGTGTGTTTCTTAAGTTACTAAATTACTTACATATAGTTTGGTAACTTCAGCATTGAAACAGGTAAATTTGCAAAGGATTTCTTTCCTCTATTTCTTCATTTAAGATTTGCCAAAACAAAACAAAACAAAATAAGCAAACAAACAAAAAAATAAGTGGTAACTTCAGTGTCAGAGGCTGGTTAGTTTTAATTTAAATTATATATATAACTTTTTTTAAAGGCAGACTGTCATTCATTGGTTTTAAACCACAGCAGCAAACCACATACATGTTCTTTAAAGGTGGCATAAATAGAAATATCCAGCTTGAACCTAGGCCAAAAATAACTTTTTTTCCTGAGGTACATATCTTTAAAGTTTAATAGTGTAATGATTCTGATATTTTATTTAGTGGTTGAGTATTTTTATGGTGTCCTAGCTAGAGGGGCAAGGTAGTCTCTATTTCCCTTCTCTCCTCTGCCTTAGACCCTCCTCCCCCAGGAAAAAATGTCTACCCACAAAGCAAAAGGTTTTGCCCTCCTAAGATTTTCATCCTGTCATTCCCCCTACTTTCTTCTCCCCCACCCGCAGCTTTCCTTTGTAGAAGGGGGTCTGGGAAAAGCTAGTTCAGTCTTCTTTTTTCTGGAAGACTGGCTAACAGAAGAAACGTGGTGGGAGCCCTTGGTACTGGGAAGAGCTGGAGGTGTGACTCAGACTGTCCACGGTTTTCTCTTGTAACTCCGCCCTGAGCTCAGGGCTAAGAGAGGGTGGGCTTAGATTGCTCTGTCTTTTCCAGAAAGTATCGAGGTGTCCTGAAGAAGCTTGGAAAGAGGGACCAAGGAAAGTCACAGGGTCCTAGATGCAGAAAACACCTCTGCCTTTCTGTCCCCAGTTGTGCTGGCCCCTGGATTGGAAGTCCCTCAGTCGCTGTTACTGTTTTAGTGTTGTGTTTCCTTTTGTAATAAATGATTTCCCAACATGTTTAATTTGGGGAATTCTTTGATAATTAGGACCTTATAACAAACAAATCTAATGGTTAGGATGGCTTAAAAAGATAGACTCATAGAAAATTTTATCCAGACAAAAACTTAAAAGTCACCTAGTTCCATATCTTTATAAAGATAGTAAGACCAATGAAAGCTAGAAAGGTTAGCTACTTTGCTAAGTCATTCATAACTGAAGCTGAGACCAGACCCCAGGGACCGGGACTCCTGTCTCCTCAGGAGCCCACAGTATGTCATTTCTGTCTAGTGCATTAGACCTTTCTGTCTCAGGCATTTCAGCTATCTTTTAAGTTGAGAAATTTAAATAGCCTTTCTGGAATTTACAGTTTATATACCTAATTTAATTTTTGCTTTGGTCATTCTTTTTCTCTCAATGAAATACTTAAATATAACCATCTTAGCTGTTCTGACCATCCTTTAAGCAAAATCCTAAATATTTATAAATTTATAACATAGACTTAATATTAGGTTACTTACACTTCATAAAATCACACAGTACTATTTTTAATTTTGATGTTTGTTTGTTTTTTTCACCTGTTAACCCTAGAAGCCTCCTTATTTTGCTTTGACTCTTAATGAAGTTAATTTAGTTAACAAAGATAGAACCCAGTTAGTCAGATTCTACTCTGTATAAGAATGTTTATTACATAGAGATATCAGAGCTCACAAGCTTTTCTTTGTGAAGTTTTTGGTATAATGCCTGCTTAAAAAAAATGAGAATAGGTTTTTCCAGTAAGCATACCCATAAACTATAGGTTTCTTAAATTAAGACTCAACAGGGAATGACCTGAGAGAGTGACTCATAACAGCTGGGTGGTCAGGATACCAGCTGGTCTGGTGGGTGCTAAACAGCAGCGTGTTAAAGGAAGTAGGAAATGGTTTCTTATGCATTTTTTGAACTTTTACTCTCTGTAGTTGCAGCATGGCCAGTTAGTTTGGTGAGATATGTAGGTTCCCCTGGGTAGCTGGGTATAGAGCCAAGATGTGGCCTTCGGGACATAGATAATACCCTTTTAATGATACTTGAAATTAATTCCTTTAGTGTAATCCTCTAGCAAAGAAATGAGAAAATTGAATTTGTAAAGCTTCATTTTGTCCAGAGATTTTGGAGTAGAAAAGGGCTGTACGTTTGTGAATAGGTACTTAAGGAGTTGATGGAAATAAAATATCATTTTAGCAAACTGTCCTATACCAGAATGTCTCAGGCACCAAAATAGCTTGGCAGGTTGCAAGATAATGTTCACTTCAAGGCTTTATCCTCTACAAATTAAAACCAGAGCGGTTGACATAATAGAAAGGGATACTGTGTCCTTGGTACTCTTGTTTCTGAACTGCATTATTATAAAATGTGTCTGTCAGTAAATCATATAGACAATGTGGTACCCTGTTAAATAGCTGTCAACTCTTCTATTTTCAAGTTCTTGTGTGATTCTCAAGTAATTCTCAACCCTTTTGAGAAGTAATATTGGCTTTCTTTATAGCAAAAGTGTGTTCCTTTAGCAAAACTTGTGTTCCGAGGCTTCCAGTTACATTTTTAGCAAAGAAAGCATTTCTCAAAAAATAGGTCTGATCTTATAATTGGGGATGCATAAATTTTTGACAAAAAACAGATTGGTAGACTTATGCCTTCTGTGTGTCTTTAGTAAATATCAGACAGTTTTAATCCCACGTACTGTCATACTTTGTATTAAAAGACTGAGTGCACTCTAGAATAAATACGTAATTCCCTTCGTAATAGGTAAAATCTCTTATTATAGAAAAATGAACAGGTGATAGATATGATTTCATTACAAGTTTTAAGATGACTCTTTAACACTGACCTCAGAAAGTGGATTTTGATAACAACATACAGTTGTCTCTCACACTGGCTGCACTGTCCATTGGACTGTGGTGGACTTTTGATAGATCCAGAACTGGTTTTGGCCTCGGAGTAGGAATTGCTTTCTTGGCAACCTTGGTCACTCAACTGCTAGTCTATAATGGTGTTTATCAGTAAGTATTCTTTTTGGTGTTTCTTTGCTAAAATAAAAAAATGTTTACTGAATTCAGAATTGAGAGTTTAAAATTGGGTTAGCCATTTAATCTGAACAGTAATTGATTTCTGTTGTAATCATCTTAATTAGTGTCATTATACTTCTTCTGGGTGTTAAAACATTTCTATTTTCTAGATACACCTCTCCAGATTTCCTCTATGTTCGTTCTTGGTTACCATGTATATTTTTTGCTGGAGGCATAACAATGGGAAACATTGGTCGACAATTGGCAATGGTAAGCTGATACTTAATCAATTTTCTGTTATTGAGATGTAAGACAGGTTTTCTCCAAATGCCAGTCCTTCTTTAAGGGAAGACAGTTTGTGAAGACAGCATTCTTTGAATCTCTGCAATTCCAATGAAATAAATCATTTAGAAGAATTTAATCACTAGTGTATTAAAAGTTGATGGAACTACTAGATAGAAAAGTTAAAATGTATTATGGATAGGCCAATATGATTTATCCTCCTTTTTAAAACACTAATTTATAGGTTTCTACTCCATCAAAAAGGAACAATTTTAAAAGTGAAAGAGGCTCTATTCATAATGACTTTGCTGCAGTAGATATAAATTAGGACTATATCCAGCAAATCAAGATATTTGCTAATTTTAGTTCAGAAGGAAAGGACGTTCTTGATAATCCCAATCATACATGGCAAGGGTCAGGGAGTAACATTCAGAGGCAACAGCACTTTCATGAGTGAGTATTGTCACTTTTACCATTTTATTCAGCAGGAAAATTGAGAGGTTTTATGTTGCTGTCTCTGATAATCTAGCCACCCAGTTATTCTAAGTGTGATTTCTTTATTTTGAATTGTGGGTGTACATTTTTATAGTTGTACTTTTAAAATACTGTTTTCACTAGAAGCTTTTGCTAATGTAATAGATTTTTCCCTTTAAATTGTGAAGTGATTTGAAAAAACATTATCTGAATTCATTATATCAATTTTGTCCTTAAGTTCATGAGCTTTCCTTTGCTGATTCACCTTACTGAGCACTCAGAGAAACTTTGCTGCCTTTCATATTCTAGCACTGATCTAAATCATATCCTGTTATCATTTACTTATAATGCAGAAGCCTCATCTTTCTCCTGCTTTTCACTATGCCTCTTTCACTTCTTTAATGTGAATTTTCTTTTTCCCAATCACATTTGTTATTTAATCCTAAGAGCTGTGTAACTCTCAGACACTGAGGAATACAGTGGGCATAGATTAATAAAGTATTAATTTTTAGAACTTTTTAGTTTATAGGGAAATTACTATTCACAATAAACCTTCATCTATTAACCTTTTACCCTTTTAAATTTTGCAGTATGAATGTAAAGTCATCGCAGAAAAATCTCATCAGGAATGAAGAAGACAAAAATATATATTTTTGTACAGAAAAACAAAATGCAAAGGGCACGTAAATGATAGCTATACCAACAAAACTATAGACTATAAAATTGCCAGGATGCAGTTTTTTCCTTAATCTATATATATATATAAATATTACTGCAATCTGTGATTGCTTCATCTGTAAATCAGTTACAAACCTTTATGTATTTGACTTAAATAAGTGTAAAGTATATATGCACTACATTAAAAATGTTGATTAATAGGTGAAATTTTTAAATTACTTTTTTAAACATACCATATATTGTACCACAATGTTGATGTGCCAAAATATTCTGTTAGTGTCATGCGGAGTAGAAGAATGCATCGAACAACTTACAGACAATGAAATAAAACAAGAGAAAGGCCAAGAAAAGTAAATGAGAAGATGGTATATTCTCTTTCGCTTACTACTGTGCCTTTTTATTTTTCTAATCACAGCAGTATGACTTATGGGTGCCCTCATATGTAGTTAGTTTCTATTTTAATGTTATTTCAGAGAACTTTGGATGTTTTAATATATAATGAAAATGAATGTCCATAGAACATTTTTCAAACTTGCATTACTGGAGACAGTCAGAAGAGTAATTTTCTGTTTTGACAGATTTTACTAGAAGTAAAGCTGATGAGCAAGAGGAGTTACTGGCATTACACTGCTTTGAATCTAAACCTGAAATAGTATATATAATTAAAAGTAAGGACCATTGGGGAATTTATCTAGAATATAATAATTATATGCTTTAGAAATACAAAGTGACCTGCAGGGACACAAAGCATTAAGTGATATTAACTGTCATTTGCAATATAGAATCCTGCTACTTTTGCACATGGAACATGTGAAAAAAAAACCAAACAAAAAAAACCCCGAACAGATTGAAATGAAATTTCTAATTTTATTGGGTTCTGTTCTTGGGTTCTATAAAGCAAACCACTTTAGCTGGACTAGCTCATAGGACTGATTGTTAGTGGAATGCCATCTGGGGATGGATGAGCACATAATTTCTTATGTATTCATATGCCCATTAGTGAATCATTAAGAATGCATTGAGGTGGCATGTTCTGCATGTTAGAGATCTTGATAACAATTTTGTGCATATCTTTCCAACAACCAGAGCCTCTTAAATATGGCTTAAACATATTTTTAGTTAACTTTTTCACCCAGTTTTTGTTTTGGAAATAGATGGCAGCTGTCTGATACACAAGGGTGAAATCTTCTGCTTACTCTGCTTGTGTGTGTGTTTGCTTGTGAGCGTGTGTTGAACTGAGTGAGAGAATGTATATGTGTATATGGATGTGCATGTGCCCATTCTCTCTTAATATGTGAACTAGATATTTTTTTAATTTTTGGTTTTAAAACCATTGCTGTCTGACCGAGGACTTGTATGCCAAACTTTAATGTGCTTTAACATTTTAAGGTCGAAAGTGTCAAAATCCTAAGAGGACTTCATATTGAATATATGTACACAACCTTAACTATAGTGGTGGTAAACATGCCACTATAATTTATTATTCTATCTTCCAGATAATGTTATTCATTTAGAGCAAATAAGGTATATTTTTAGAATCAACTTTGTAAGTACTATAAATCTTTAATAAGTTATAAGGCCTATGATGTGTTTACTTTGAACTGCTGTTAAAAGCAAGATGTATTAAATACATAATTATCATATTGGTTAAGAGTCTTGTTTTCTTTCTCATGTTAAATTATAGAATATAGTACTGAGGATTAATTTAGTAAAATTAACATGTATGGTTAAATTTACTAAGACATGAAAGGAAATTAAGTTTAGTATTACAGGAATTGAATGATGTCATTTTGAGGATCTTAAATTATTTTCAAATCATATAGAATACAATAAAAGATTTTTATGGCAAAATACCATTGTTTAGATATTTTGATAAGTATATAAATATATTACATCTTTTTTTGCAATGAAAGAAAGTAGTAAACATCTTTTAACATTCCCATGTTGGTTGTGCTTTCTTTTATTAAGGTTATAGAAACTGAAGAGTTGAAAACTGAGACTAAATTCTACAAAAGCACAAGAAAACAATTAAAATTTACTAGCCAAAACCATACTAATACTTTTCTTTCTTTTTTTATCTTAATATAACACAATTTTAACAAAATTCTAAGTATTGGGAATTGAACTAAAATTCCACTACCTTAGAGAAGAGAAAAATTGGGGGAAAAGTAAATGAGAAGATTTTTAAGAATCCAATAAAACCCATTAGCTTGACAAAGAGTTGTTTTCATTATCTCATCACTTTTATTTATTTTTTCTCTAATTTACTTCTACCAAAGCTATGAGTATTTATATATGGCATGCTGAAATAGTTCATATGCCATTACTAATAGCTTTCTTATAAAATTTGTTTGCACTGAACTATGTAACCATCTTTAAGGACATTGGAACCTCTGAGTGGTGCATACATTTCACACCTTATATTTTCTAGGTAGAATCCAGACTTAGTCAACATAATTAAATACCTCTCTAATTTTCCTGGCTCTCTTACCTGCATAATGAAGTATGTTCTTTGTAAGGTATTGCTTTCAGTGATGTCTTTTGAATAGTAGAGTCTTAGCTTTGTATGTCTGAAAAAGTCTATTTCGTTCTGAAGAACAATCCTAGAATTAATTCTAGGTTCACAGTTTCCCCCCATAGTTTCATCATTTTGAAGATACTAACTCATTGTCTTCTGCCATATTATGTTACAGATGAAAACTCCACTATTAGTGTAATTTTCTTTGCTTTGTAGACAATCTGTCTTTTCTCTCCAGAAACGTTTAGGTGATTTTCTTTTTATCCACAAAGTTATTTAGGTTCACTTTGTCTTGTTTAGTTGTAGATTTGTTTTTATTTTTCTTGCTTGTATTTGCTATGCACTTACAATCTGTGGGCTTATGTCTTCAATCTGGAAGATTCTTAAATCTGGCTGCATATTGGAATCATATAGGTACCTAGAAAATTATGCTGATGCCTGGCTCCTGCCTCCTGAGACTCTGATATAATTGGTCTGGAATATGTCCAAACCACTAAAATTTTCCAAAGTTCCCCCAGGTGATTCCAGTGTGTAGCCCAGATTGCTCATCACTGTTGTAGGTACATATAAAATAAGGTGGAGGGTAAGAAAGATGGGATGGGTAGTGACTTTGGGAATAAAGATTAAGGGACACATTGAGTTATTGGTGAATTTTAAAGAGCCCTTGTAGGGTAGGGCAGGATGAGGCTGACCAGCCTGTCTGCATGTGACAGCTGGCTCCCTGCTTAACCGTGGGCACACTGCCATGCCTCTCCAAGCCTAGTTCCCACACTTACCACTTGCTTCTGGAGGCAGATCCTGTGTTGTCTCCACCCAGTGCAAGGTGGGTGAATAGAAGTATGGAAATTTGGCCAGATGACTGCTTCCACAGGAGCCTGCTGTAGTCCATCAGATCTTTTGCCCCTTGGCATTTCCTGCTCTGGGCATCAGTCACCTCTGAGCTTTGAACGTCCCTGGTTTCATTTTTAGCAAGTCTTCTCCTTGAGGGTTTTGGGTAGTGGCTTTTCTCCACCAATCTGTTCTCAATGTTTTCTTGCTTTCAGAGACTTCTTGTAGTGTCTAGTCCAAGGAGGGTGTTTCTTATTTGGTAGAATAATTGTAAATTCCTTTTCTTTTCAAAAATTTGTTAAACTTTATATATATATATATATATATATATATATATATATATATATATATATATATATATATGCATTTAAGATAGGAGGGAAAAGCTACAGCTTGACTAAGTTTCCCACCCCAATTCAACCTTTCCTACCACTTTTTTATACTACAGAATCATGCCATCTGCCTGGTCATTTGTTTTTACATTTTAAAAACTCAATTTAGTTCAGAGCTGAGGTAAATAGGTTAAGTCTGTGGTTTCTTACTTGGTCTCAACAAAAACTGGGGTATGGAGCTTTTTTTTCCCCCTTGAAATACATTTAGCTCGTTGGGTTCATTGTGCTAGGAAGTGTAAGTGTAGTAAGTATGCTAGTTCCTTTATATCTCCCTTCTTTTTATCACTGATGAAATTGGTGAAATCTGTCATCTTTCTTTGTGATTTACAAGACAGACTTTTCCAGGGCATGTCAACTGTTCTGAAGACAATGTTGTTAAGTATCAGATTTGGCAGATGAGCTAGATAATGATGTGTCTGGGACAGCCTGCGCTATTGATGAGCCCGTGTCAAAACTGATTGCCACATATGGGCAATTTTTCCCTTTCACCGTTGCTCCAGTTGTGATCTATCTCTGTGAGGATTTTTCAGGAACAAGGGGCAGTTTGGATTCCAAATCAAACTTGTGTGCTGGTACAACTGTGTCCTTCAATTCTGCTTTCTTGTGACAGGATTTGTAACTAATTGTTCTGTGGCTTTCCCAAAGCTGGACTTTAAAAGTAATGAGCACTTAGGAAAAGTATTGCCTTTAAAAAATAACCCTTTTTTATTGCTGTGCTGAAAACAATAAATTCACCCGGTATTATTGTTTCCATGAGATTGTTTCATTTGCAAGATTTTATCTCTCTTCTAAAAACACTTTTTGAGGAAACTTGTACAAAATGTGATCATGGCTCCAGTCATTGTGATGGGCAATTGAGCAGACAAAGGAAAGAAAGAACTCAAGGGCTGAATCTGTTTGTTTTAGAAGAAAAGTTTCTAAAATGCATTCCCTGGGAATTTCTGCCATTGAATGAAACTCATTTCTATTCCCTTTATAGTCATCACATGTCACTCCTGGATCTTCTGGGAATGTCTGCTTAACCAAAGTATGACAGTGGCAGTTCTGTTTTGAAACAATTCTCTCTGCTTTTACTAAAGCTCGAGATTTTACAGCAGGACCTTGCAGAAAGACAAAGTGCTCCCCCATCATCTTAGGAGCAGTTGGATGCAGCTGCAGGGCGGGCTCTGTGCAGTTGGCTGGGGAAGCCTGCGGACAGGCAAATGCAAGATGAAGTTTAAAGACGTGTGTAAAGACAAATCTTTGTGACATTTTCTATTCCTGAGACCCGGTGTGTGTCAATATGCCTATGCAAGAGAAAGCAGGTCAGTATACGTTGAAGCAACTCTTTCCAAAAACATATATAAAAGTGATTAAAAGATTGAGTTAGGTTTGGCTCTTTTGCATAAAAAACAAACTAGTGACCCTTAAATGTTTGTTAGGATTAGTTCTAGTCCTGTGGCCCCAACTACCTGCAAGGGGCTGGGATGTGGAAGCCCACCCCTGAGGACAGGAGAACCGAGTATGGGCGATCAGTGGTAATGGCCAGCACTATTGCTTTAACACGTTTTGTAGCACTGTCTTTCCACTAGATTATTTTTCTTCCTAAGTGATTCATAGTGAACACAACTATAAGAAAATATAAAAATATATATTTTGGTGGTAGAGTTACAAATATAGTCTTTAAAATAAATATTTTGATATTCAAGTCCTGGAGTGGTGAGAAGGAAGGGGTTCACTTTTGTCTTTTTCTAATTGAAATGAGAAGTGAGGGGACGGATATGACTCAGGCATTTCCTTTGTGTCTCCTACAAAGGAAACATCCCCACCACAGCCTTCCAGATAGTGAGCCCTTCTCAGCTGCCAGTGTCCACGTGTTCTGAATGGCAGAACGGGGTTTCAAGCCCCTGTCTGACTTAGCTCCAATGACTATGAACTCCTCCTTCCCACACTGTCCTGTGCAAGTCCCTGCAAGTGTTTTCACATACGCATTTCCAGCACATTCCTAAGGCCACCACTGAGAGACAGTGACTTGGCACTGTAGCATTGCTGACCCGGATGTGACCTGACTTCATAATGTGCTCGCATGTTTAATATGTTGCCTCACTCTAAGCAGGGCTATCCACATTGGAAGAATTGTTTTGGCTTCCCTGGGCCACACTGGAAGAAGAATTGTTTGGGGCCACACATAAAATACACTAACGCTAACAATAGCTGATAAGCTAAAAAAATAAAAATAAAAATCTCATGTTTTAAGAAAATTCACACATTTGTATTGGGCCTCATGCGGTTGCTGGTTGGACAAGCTTGCTAGAGTCTGGGTGTTTTAGAAAGCTAATACAGGCATTCATAGGAAGCCCAGCAACTCAGCACTCAGTGAGTGCCCAGACTTGGACCTCAAGTCTCTGTTGGCAACAGGTTTGGCTGCGGCCTCCACACGCACAGTCCGTGTGGAAATCTGACAGGATAGAAAGGAGATAAAATTTTAAACAGGTTTTGACTTCTGACCTTTTAAAAAGTTTAGTCTAAAAGGAGTCTGTGTGAATTGTGCTGGGTGGTATAGTTTTGATGTGCCTCAAAGTATATATGTACTGGCCTTGTGAGATCCATGCACATGGGTTGTGTAGATGGTACACTCTATAACAGTAAGGACAGCATGTTAACATGGGGTCAGGAATGGGCTTTGAAAGATGGGGCACATGGGAAAGCCAGGATGTCTCAGTAGGTTAACTACTAGCTTTGCAGCCCCAGGGACCAGGGATTGAATCCTGGCCCTGGCCCTTGCGGACCCCCTATGCTGAACTGGGGTGTGCTTCCCATGTGGGAGGCCCTCAGTTTGGTTCTCACGTCTAGTTCGGCTCCTGGCTCAAGGCACCGAGGGGGCGTGCCTCCCATGCAGGAGGCCACCAGCCCAGTTCCCACCCTGCGTGGCCCCCACCCACCTGTGTAGAACTAAACATTGTCAAAAGGTAATGACGTACAACTATGGAGACTGCTCTGGGACCTCCCCCTTCTCTCTGTCTCTCTCTGTGTCTGTCAAAAATAATAAAACAAATCTTAAAAAGAAAAAGAGCGTAAACTCTGATGGTTTTAAAGAGAGTCAGACTCAGCTTAAGGAAGGGAGGTCTTTCTCTTTGGCATAGAGTGGGCAGGAAAAGCACATGGACAGACAGGTGAATGTACTATGAAGAATCCCAGATCTCCTCTGAAAGCAGTGAAGATTGAAAGGGGGTGGGGAGGTAGGACTGAGAGTGGGGATTTACTTCTCTTTGGGGATTGAACTGGCTCCCATCATGCTTAGAAGCGGCGTGCTCTTGCTCAAGCTGCTGCCAATGGGGGCTACTTTAGGGGGCCTGTGCGTGGAACTGTCCCATCTACCGTGGGCTGAACATTCCCATTATTCAAATCATCATCATACTTTACTGGAAAGGAATGTTCTGCTGCTGATGACTGTGTAATCCCGAGCTTTAGCTAAGAGTCAGCCTTGGGTTCAGACAACTGCAGGCTTGAACCCCTGATGAGTTATCACAGAACGGGAGCCTGGGCAAGTCACTCAAGCTTTCTAAAGTTCAGTTTTTCATTTATAAAATGGAGAGACACTACTTTCTTCCTTCGAGGGCTGTTAACATTAAGTGCAATAATAGATAAAAGGGCATCAATTAAACAGTAGTTCCTTTCCTTTTCCCTCCGTTCCCTTGGAAGTATGGCTACTGAGCCAGCACATTAGCATTTGCTTTGCATGAGGACACCTCCCTAATGTTTCCATCAAAATGAAGGGAAGTATGGGATGCCGGGATAGCTCAGCAACTGAGTGCTTGCCTTGCAATTGTGAGGTCTGGGGTTCTTCCTGGCCCTGACCTGTGCAACCCCATATGCTGAACGTGGTACAACTGGTAACTACCAGGATGGTGGCAAAGGTTCTCACCTTCCATACAGGAGGCCCCTGGTTAGGTTCTGTCCTGTGTGGAATAAAACCATGTCACAACTAATGATGTACGACTGTGGAGACTGCTCTGGGCCCTCCCTCTTCCCTTTCTCTTTCTCTCTCTCTCCTCTCAACAAAATAAAATTCTTTAAAAATAAAGAGGAGCATGATGCATGAAACCACTATGCCCTCCGACCATTTCCCACACAGCTTCACTCATTAGTTAGCAGGGAGCAGCTGGCTGGTGGTTATAATTGATAGTTGGCTGGAGGTTGGGCCAGGGGAGGCTGGGGGTATTTTCCAGGGAGGGAAAGGTGAGGTGCCACAGGAGAGGCACGAGGACACCAGAAGGAAAGAAGGAAAGAGGTGGGAAATAGGACATAGGTTTTGTCAGCATCTTATTTTTGCCTAGGGATGATGGCTCAGTCCTCACACTTCACAGTGTCACCACTGTGTAAGTGCAGCTTCCTGGAGAAGAGTTACATTTTAATTAGCCATAAGGTACCTGATTTCTAAGGTATCGGTTCTTTTTTTCAGTCCTCATCGTTTCGGATTCTTTTTGCCCATGTCCGCCGCTTGCCTACTCCTTTCATGTGTATCAGAAAGAAACCACCAAGCAGCCTGGAAATCCTATTACCAGACCTCAGGATATTAATTGTCGAGTTCTCCCCACGGTTACACAAGTGCTGAAAAAGTGGTTCTCTTTCAATAGTGTCTTGTCAAAACGCCAGGCACAGTTTGTTTTTGACATTTGCTGCTACTGTTAAGTAATAGTCTTGCTTCTGTCATAGCTAATGTTGACTTGAAGGCATTTGGAGGGCATTTCTCAACTCCAGCCTTAACGGTGAGATCTGGGTCTTGACAGATATTTTTCTTGCTTGCCCAAGGCAACTGAACGTAAGGGTTGCAATCTTTGCTTTTCTAAGCTCAACAAAATTTCAAATGGGCACAACCATGTAAAACGTGAGATCTAACTGTGAACATGTGCACATGCACAGACATAAAAACAGACACACCCAGGTACAGGTTGGAGTTCTTGAAGTTTTGCCATCCTAATTACATTCGTATCAATTAAATAATGTCCCATTTTAAGGCCCCTTAAATTCTGGCTGTTCTGCCTTGGTAAAAACCTTTATCTGTTGGAATGTCATACTTAATTGCAGGCCTCTTCAAAATCAATAAGCAGTTTTATTGCTTTTGTGTTTGCAATGGAACAAGCCCCTGAGCACTGCCCGGCTAGCTGTGTGCCCTGTGTACCATCTGTCAGGAATCTGGGTTCTTAGCACACAGCACTTTCTTCTGTTGCTGTGTCCATTAGAAATACAATTTCTGCACCTTATATTCTACTTTTGTGTGAAAGCATCTTTTGAATCCCCCCACCCCCATTGCCTTACAGATGAACATGTGGGACACCTCTTTCAACAGGAGTGAAGGTTCTGAAATGTTCACCATTTATGAGGCAATGGAGGGGAGGATAAGAAAAAACTTAGGCAGAGTAAGTGAGAACTGTGTTAAGAACTCTGTGAGATAGCATAGGAGTTGGCATCGTTTGTATGTGAAGAGACCAAGAAATGTATGGTTGGTTTCAAAATAAATACCAAAGGAATAGTCTTTAGGACTGCCAATAATGGACGCAACTGGGTTTGGAGCTTTATATGTGAGGCATTAGATTGTAAACTTGATAGGCAAGTGTCCATCATGACCTGCAACAAGTGTTTCTTTGGCTATACCTATGTCACAAAATTCATCTCCAAATTCTGAGAAATAATTTTTAAAGATTTCCAAACTTACACAGTTTGAGCATATAAATTATTGCACTATCCCATCTCCCTCTATCTCTCTTTTATCCCAAGGGTGATATTTGTTTGGGAGAATAGTTATAAATTGCAGTAGTTTTTCTTCTGAGAAGAAAATGGATTTATTTAGGTTCAAGATGGAACGGTTTCATGATGATTCATACATATCACATAGCCACTTATCTGAATTAGAAAATTCACAGAGAAGAATGGTAGAGCTAGAAGGGACCCTAGAATTCATCTAGGGCATTTCAGTCTTGTCATTTTACGAAGGCAGAAGCAAAACTCATATTGGTTCAGTGCATGTCCCTGGTCACATAGCCAATTAGTGGCAGAAAGAGACATTTCAGTGGCTTTAATAGGACATTAACATTTCGATTCATGAAAAATGTAGATTTAATTTTATAACTATGGAAGATTTATGGCAATGTTGACAAGGGAAAAGTCATGAATTATAAATGTTTCTATTATGAAGGACAATTATTTATTACCTTAAGTAACAGCTGGTAAATAACATGGAGTATCTATTATATGCTTTATATATACTGCCTCATTTAATTACCCCATTAAAGGTATGAGGTAAATATGGTTATCTATAAAGATGTAAGGCCAGCCCTCTATATGAGGGGGACCCAAAAAATAGGGAATTTATTCTTATATGTTTAAACTTCAGTCACCTTCAAAGTACTCTCCGTTTGATACAGTATACCTATTGAGATGTTTTTTCCACTGCTCAAAACAGTTTTTGAACTCATCAATTTTGGTGCATTTTAGTCCTTCTAGTGTTTTATGTTTTACCTCTTCCACATTAGCAAAACATTTCCCTTAGAGGACAGTTTTCATCGGTCAAAAAAAAATGTTGCTTGGGGCTGGATATGGTGAAGGGGAAGCTTGGGGGTCATGTCATTTTTGGTCAAAACCTGCTGAACACTCAGCGCAGTGTGGGCAGGTGTGTTGTCATGCTGCACATTGTTCACGTAAATCACCCATCATGAAATGGGCAAAGGGGTTGAGTCTCCAGAAACATTTTACCAAAGCTGAATGCAGCCTCTCACAACTCCAGCTGGTACACGGATGCAGACGGGTTCCTAGAACACTCACCCAGTGGGGGGAGCCTGTCCTACAAGGGGCTCACCCTTCAGAAGACAATTGTTTTGTTTGTTTGTTTGTTTGTTCGTTTGTTTTTGTGGGGATCCCCTCATATGTGAGGAAACAGGCTATGGACGTCATGCATAACTTGCCAATGTCAGACAAGTAAAACTACGACTTGGGAGGGAGTTCAGCCCTCATTCTCCTCAGGCTGCACTGCGCTGCCTGTGATGTCAACAAAGGAATGTGTTGACGGAACCTGGTTTATTCCTATGAAATGTGGGATGTAGGACTTAAACATATGCATGTGTGAAAGTCATGCCCTTACCCTTCCTAAACAATTTTAAATTTCAGTTGGAACAATGAGCTTCACTAGTACAGTTCTTGGCTAAGGAATGCGTTCTGAGCTGACTCCTTATTTTGTGATAAAATAAATGGAATGTCTTGAAAGAAGTGGTGTGGGGAAGATTGTTTGCATCGTGACATTAAAGCACAGATTTGTTTTTTTAAGTCAAAGAATTGGGTTAAATATTCTCATAACAAAGAAATAGGGTGAAAAGCACTTCATACCAAATGCATTCTCATTTATGACTTCAATTTGAACTTCTAAGCCACGCTATTGTCTTCAATTTTAAAATGAAAGTTGGCGTACTGAAGAACTTTTAAACGTTGGTATGTCCACAAGATCATAAAAATGAAATGGACCCGTCATTTTCTAAACCTCCATTATACTTGCATATGAAAAAAATCACAAGCATTATTTATGAAGTTGGAAGTGATGGCATCATATTGTCCCTTATGTTTTTAAGTTTGTAACCTTAATGATGACAGGGTAGAAAAAAACCCCAAAAACCAAAACAAAAACAAAACAAAAAACAACAATTAGGCTAATGATCAGATCAAGGACTCTAGTGAATGAATAGAAATGCCAGAGGTTAAATTATGTCCCCTCTCTCTGCCCACTGTTAGACCTGAAAAGGAGAGTCCCACATACTACGGTAAACTCCACTCCTCCTGAGCACACCCTTCTGAATACTGCCACCTGGAGACCGGAAGGGCATAGTCATGCTGAGGGATGGGTTTCGCTCAGTGGGAATCAGGGCTGATGGCTCTATCGATTGGGAACACCTGATTCAGAAATGGCTTAAGCAAGAAAGAGAGTTATTGCCTCAGGAAACTGAAGAGCAAGACTGGCTTCAACATAGGGCTGGGATTCAGGTTTCAAAAACTGCCTTAGGTTCAGCTTCTTTTCATCCGTTTGCTCTATGTGCTGTGTTGGCATTAGTCTGGGCTTCATAGAGGCGGGATGGTGTTGGCAGCTCCAACTTCATGTCCTCTCCCATTCGTGCCTCAGAAGCCTCTGCAGCGGTCTCATCATATCTCAATGGCTCTGGTCAGGTCAGGTCGATTGCAAAACCAATTTCCATGTCTGGTTCTCTACAGAGAAGATAAGATATGAAGACAAAATAAAAACAAAACGTAAATGTTAAAAAACAGATGTTCTGTATCAGAGCCAAGAAGTCAGAATGAAGTTCAAGCTGCAAAAACAAGAGAAAGACGCTAATTGTAGAGAGAAGCAGAGTAGACAATGAGGAAAGGAAAGAGAGAGGGGAAAAACCATCTGTAGTTTTTCTACTTCCTGTGGAAATTACACTTTCCAATAAACCCTTATAAAAATAATTTAAATTGAGTGGTTTTCTGTGCTTTATAACTAAATGACCATGACTAAGAGAGTAAGGCTGGATTCTGGATAATATGTAAGCTTAGATGCCCTATAGCAGTGGTTCCCAACATTTTCCACTGTGTTCCCCTTTTAAACCCATTTCTATAGATTTTACCCTTTGTTTTTAAAGATTTATTTTTATTGTTTTTTTGATAGAGAGACAGACAGAGAGAGACAGAGAGAAGGGGGAGGGCCCAGAGCAGTCTCCATAGTTGACAGCATTAGTTTTCCATATAGTTTCACTCCACAGGTGGGTGCAGGGCTGCTCAGGGCAGGAACTGGGCCGGGAGCCTCCTGCATAGACCCCGGCAAGAACTGAACTGGGGGCACATCCCAGTTCAGCGTATGGGTTCACCTGGGCCGGAGCTGGGATTCAATCCTCTGGCTCCAGGCTGCAAGCGAGTGCTTAACCCACTGAGCCATCCCAGCTTCCCACCCTTTGTTTTTAAAACAGCTGTTTTTAGGGGATGCCAGGATAGCTCAGCATAAGTTATGAGGATCAAATCCTGGCCCATACAAACCCATTTGCTGAACTGTGGTGCAACTGGTAACCGCTGGGATGATGGTGAAGGTTCTTACTTACCATGTGGGGGGCTCCCAGTTCATTTCCCACGCTGCACGGGCCCACATTCACCTGTGTGGAATGAAACCATGTCACAACTAATGATGTAGAACCGTAGAGACTGCTCTAGGCCCTCCCCCTCCTCTCTCTCTCTCTCTCTCCCCCCTCCTCTCTCTCTCTCTCTCTCCCGCCCCCTCTCTCACCTTCTATCAGTAAACAATAAAAATTAACCTTTAAAAATAAAATAAGACAGTTTTTTAAAAATACTGACACTTTGGTTCAGTGCCTATCTTAATATAAAATTGTGGAAATGAGGTAATGTTAGAAAAGAAAAATTACTACACTAAAAGTACAAACCACAGATTTCATTTTACAGTATCAGAGACACAGTTAATTATTGTTACTGATTATTTTTTCTTGTACTCCTGAATGGCCCAACATGTACCCCCAGGAGTATACATACTACCACTTGGAAACCAATACCCTAAAGAATTGTGTCCCTCAATGAGAAGAGAGCCTGCCCACCAAATAGATCATTCAAAGATTATTTGGAGCAGTTAGCTGTGTGGTTTGAACCAAAAGACCTGGGAGTCCCCCATGAAACCTGAGGTTCTGAGCATCTTTGTTTCTTAGAAAATACTGATACTCAGTTTCATGCAACTCAGCTCTGTCAGCCTTTTATCACTTTTACCACGTATCTTGCTATTTATGACTTGAATTTGAACCAAGTGAGAAAATTCCTAGCTCAACTTTCTCACTTAGTGTAACAGAGTAGGCTCCTGATAACCTATATGGTAAAGCATGAATCAGCCACACTTCCTTTTAAATAGGATCTTCTTTTGCAAATAAAAAGATTTAGGTTAATGGGGCTGGAGACATCATTGAAGCAAGTTCCTTGAATCGGAGTTAGGCCACAACTAAACCAGGTCAGTCTCTTGTTTGACATGAAAACTAGGAAAACTGGAAACGGGGAGTTTAGAACCTCTCCATGAAAGCCATTCAAATTTCACCTGCAATCCTCTTCATTGGCATTTACCAAATGCCAGGTTGGAAGGCTCGGGAAATCAGTGTGCTCTTTGTGATGACAGAAATGCATTTGATTCAGTTTCTGCTGCAGATCCCAAAGTAGGCAGGTTGTGGGACCAGCTTTTTCATGATGTCCTGATTGGAGAGAATGATCTCCATGTCTGTCATACTTCACAGAGATTCTGTGCAAGTAAGGGACAGGTTTCCAGGGCTGCTTGTTGATTTTGTCTTCCTGGCTCATCATGAACAAATTCAAGTGAAACACCCCCAGCTTCAACATCAGAATCAGATTCCCTAACCTGAGTCTTTTGACAGCCTGTGTGTGGAGTGGTGCAGGATGCAGGACCACCTCTAGTCATTGGGCTTAGGTCCCTGTCCTAACCAGTTAAACAACTCAGATTTTTGGCAAGCCAAATAATTCCACTGGGATAGAATGTCTTCACAATTTCAGAATGAAATTCTCTTATCTTGCCAAAAGTCTTCTGTCCTTTCTAAGTAAAGCTGATAAGACTGGGTTGGACTCCCCTCAAATTTCATAAACGCCTTTCTCTTTTCATAATTACTGGAATGAGTATGGAATGGAGAAAAAGATCTTGCCATCTGAATCCAAGCTATGTAGGGAAATATTAGGTCACTTTTGGCAAGAGGGAAAGGCTTTGAGAGCTGGACTTGGATACAAGAAATTCTTGAAACTCACGCTTTTATGTGCTGGGTTTTAATGATCATTTTCTCCCCTGCAGATTGATTCGTATTCTTTTCCGTTGCCTGTCTTAACTTCCTGCTTGTTCTGGTAAAGTGCCTGCTTCCATGTCTGACGCCCACAACCCATAGACAAAGAATGAAGGTCGTGTGCGTGGGAATTTGAAATTACAGGAGATGCCTACTAAAAATACATCCACCTACAAGTATTTATCCCCTGTAAATTTTATTTTATTTTATTTTGTGTATCTTAATCACATTAAAAGTGAATGTATTCCATAGCTGAATAATTTGGTCAGGAATCAAATGCATACATTATTTAGGCAGCATTAGATTAAAACATCTTTTCGTTGACTATGTCCTCAGATCTGCAGCCCTGGGGTGGGGGTGGGGGTGGGGGGTCACTATTCAATGATTAGTTCATATCTTTCAGCAAATTATAAAACCTCTTTTTACTATAAAATACTGTTTCTATTCATAATGAGGGACAGTGCTATATGGTGGGAAGTCTCTGTGTGAAGGTCCAGATGCCCTGGACATACTTTTAGCTCTATTAGTAGCTTACTGGTTGACTCAATGGTTTTGCATCTTTCCTCACCTACGAAATG
The DNA here is from genome assembly GCA_004027555.1 of Craseonycteris thonglongyai. Classification (NCBI taxonomy): domain Eukaryota; kingdom Metazoa; phylum Chordata; class Mammalia; order Chiroptera; family Craseonycteridae; genus Craseonycteris; species Craseonycteris thonglongyai. Next base: position 3,026 of record PVKE010013392.1, on the reverse strand, counting down.
CAGCGCCTGTATGAGCTTATCTCTAAGAGGCAACAAAACATAGTGATCAAGGTTGCTGTTCTATCTCTGCCACTCAATAGCACTTTAAACTTCAGCAAATTATTTTACATCCATTTGCCTATTGTTATAATCTGTAAAATTGTGATGTTATGAATTGGTGTGAGGATTAAATAAAAACTATGTATGCTGTCAGGTGGCTCCTAGAGTTATCAGGGGGACACTTCATAAACTATATAAATGTCCAACAGCTATACTGCACATCAGCAGTTGTTAGAAAATAATATTAAATGTCAACTATAATTTTAAAATGTAGTCACAGGAATGTAAAATACAGCATAGGGAATATAATCAATGATATTGTAATAACTATGCATGATGTCAGATGGATAATAGACTCATTGGGTAATCACTTTGTGAGGTATATAAAAGTGTAATCATTATGTTGTTTTGTACACCTAAAACTAATATGATATTCTATGTCAACAGTAATTGAAAAATATTATTCTTAATTAAAAAAGAATCTAAGACACACAAAGTACCTAGAAGAGAGCTTGGCTCACAGTAAGTGCTCAGATGGCATTATTAGCAATATCCCCACCTACACACTCTCCAAGCCATGAAAGAATCTTGTCCTACCCACCTTGAAAATATAAGACGAGGACTGAATTTTCCAATGGTTTGAGAAATAAAATCTACGTATGAAACAATTAGAAAACAACACAAAATGACCAATAAAATGAAAGGTTAGTTCTTCTTCCTTTCAAGTAAAACCCATAGAAATTGGACAATATAGACCTTGGCCAAATTTAGGGGGCCTTTTTCTTCATAGCAAGAATGATTTGGGGTTGGAGGTAATCTAACAGACATCTTCAACAGACCTCATGATTTCTCCACACTCCATTCCCCACCCCCAGAACTGGCTCCTTTTCAGCCTTTCTACATCTCAGATATAGCAACATATCCTCTCAGATCAAGAAAACTAAATGTAAATCAGGACACAAAAGACCTCAGCAGCATACATGTAAAGGTACATGTGATGGATAGAAATCAAATTATGTGCCCTGAAGGTATAAGATGTATTTTTGCTTTGCGTGCCCATGGAGCAGCCATAATAATTTACTAGATTGTTGGTCACCACAAAGGAAACCACGATAAATTTCAAAAGTAAAGATCATGTAGACATCATTTTCTGTTTATGGTGTAATAAACTTCAAAATTAATTTACACACAAAAAAAATCAAAGGATTTTAAGAAAGTTCTCGTTTAAACAATTTTCAGGTAAAGGGAAAGTATTGGGTTTTTTTATTGGTTTTTTTTTTTGACAGAGAGAGAGAGAGAGAAAGATACAGAGACAGAGAGAAGTGGGAGGGCCCAGAAAAGTCTCCATAGTTGCACATCATTGGTTTTTCCACATAGTTCCATTCCACAGGTGGGCGCAGGGCTGCACAGGGCAGGAACTGGGCCGGGGTCTCACCCCGGTGAGAACTGAACTGGGGCACTCCACAGTTCAGCATATGGGTCCACATGGGCCGGAGCCAGGATCGATCCTCGGTCCCCGGGGTTGCAAAGCAAATGCTTAACCAACTGAGCCATCCCAGCTTCCCTGGGAAAGTATTAATACAAATCCAAATTATAGAATTTCTAAAAACCAATGATAATAAAAGCACTACATACTAGGTTCTTAATCTAGACACAGGGGTCTCCACACTACGGCCCGCAGGCCGCATCTGGCCCATGAGGCCCTCTCATCCGGCCTGTGGAGACCTTTTTATCTGAATAAGGTAATATTAAATAAATAATTAAAAACAACATCTATGTTTTTTGTTTGTTTGTTTGTTCGTTTTTATATTTATTTATTTATTTATTTATTTATTTATTTATTTATTTTTGAGAGAGAGCGAGAGAGAGAGAGAGATTCAGAGACAGAGAGAGAACTGAACTGGGGGAGCTCCCAGTTCAGCATATGGTTCCGCACGGGCCGGGGCCGGGATTCGATCCTCGGTCCCTGGTGCTGCAAAGTGAGTGTTTAACCCACTGAGCCATCCCAGCTTCCCCAACATCTATGTTTTGATTCTTTTTTATTAGGACCTCGAGTGTGTAGTCCGCCCCCAAACTGCTGTTTGATAGTTAATGCGGCTGAAAAGTTTGGAGACCCCTGATCTAGAGCAGGGGTGGCCAACAAATCGATCGCGGTCGACCAGTCGATCGCGAGGCCAATCTTGGTCAATCATGGATCGCTCGCAATGTCTGGGGTGGAATTCTGTGTACCATGGCCTTTGAAGCGATTGTAGAAGACAAAACTTTCTAGCATTAGTTTAATGCATTCTGGGAATTTGCCAAGGTCATAAATTCCTAGAATTCTGACAACCTGACACTGTGATCTCCGCCCACCCAGACAATACATTTTGACTTATGTGTTACACTTGTCACCGGACGCAACCCGTGAATGCAACAGTTAAGACTCGACTCATCGAAGAACACAGTCAGTTAGCTTGAATGTTTGGTAGTGTCATACGGTAGCTTCTTTTCTTTTGTATTAACAGTATTATTATCAATCAATATTATTTATCCTCGGTGACCATGTTGAGTTTCAATTTTTCTTCTGTTTAAAATGTAAGTACCTTTTCTTTGTTTTAAATTAAATTGCTTTTCTTACCTATCTATTTACTTGATAAGTGAGCATTCTCAGCAACAGATCTCTAAACTGCGGTCATTACATTGAGAGAAAAATAAGGGACAGTATTACAAATATATTAGGAATAACAATAATTCTATTTAAATTAAGAAGTCAGTATTGTAAACCATAATAAATATATTGTAACTTTAGCATACTTCTTGTAAATTTGAATATATCTATATTAGATTTTAATATACTTGTATTGTTGTCCCCGATCGTAATATGCAGTATTGTTATTATTTCTCTCAATGTAACGGAGATAATTGCCACAGTTCATGAGTTTTTGAATTTTCTAGGAAAATATTTAATTCAATATTTATTCTTTAAATTGTCATATTTCTTTGCATTC
>PVKE010013391.1:21387-36768 GCA_004027555.1 Craseonycteris thonglongyai | reverse complement strand
GGGGGTTGGGCGTGGGCTAAATGGGTAAAGAAGGTCCAAAGGTAAAAAGAAAAAGGTAGCACTTCCAAGTAGAGAGAAAAGGGCTATCATATATGGCAGGGGTGGGCAATTGTTTTGGCTCGGGGGCCGCTTTGTGGAAACGAAGGTTAGTGAAGAACCACACCTTTTAAAATGATTGCATTTATTAGTTAAGTTTGCAAAACTTAACTAATAAAGGGGTAGGGGTTAGGGCAGGGCAAGTTATACACATATAATGGTAGCTTAACATAACTCTTCAGCCATCTTTTTTTTGGTGGAAGTCTTAAATGATAGAAAAGTAGTGACAGCACTTAATTTTGGCATATCACATCCTTGGTATTTTATCACATGTGCATGTGTTGACAAGACCATGCACCTACAGACCCTCACACAGTGTCAAAGCTCTCATCCTTCTCAATCTGCATCCCAGGAGAGAACCATGACTTGCCTGGATCGCCTTTCCTGAAGGCCGCTGAACCCCGCGAATGACTGGCTTCTGATGATGCCATTGGGCCCTCCTGGGGAGAACGACTGGGATCCTACCAACATGGTTTCTGGGAGTCGGGCTGGTAGTCCTGTAAGACAGGGGAAAGATTATGCAAATTACAGGCAGGTTCAGACAGAAAACACACTAAGCTTGTCAACAATGAGAAACGGTGTGACACAGGTCAGGTAAGGTGAGTCATAAGGCCATTAGATGCTTGTAAAGCTTCGTTAGGCCACATTCTTTTTAAGCCAAAGGGTTCACTCTCTGGTGAAAAAAAGGATACCTACCTCCTTGAGACATAAATAAAAATAAATTACATGCAATTACCAGTCACTTTAGGTCTCATTCAGTGATTTTTTTTTTCAAAATAAGTTTCAGCCACACCTTTAAAAAACATGAAAACTTTGTAACATTTACCTTCATTCAACAACAAAAGTGAAAACACAGAAATAGCCCAAATCAAAGTTTTAGCCAGGTCATGCATCACATTCAAAACGGTCAGGTCATAACATAGGGTAGAATTCCACACTTAGATCATAAGACTAAAAACGCGAGTTTTCTTTAGAGATGAAGTTACTTAAACTTGTTCTCTCTTTTTCTCTCCTTAAGTATATTTGGAAAGATACAATCGTGTCACTATTGTGGCAGCACAAAAGAAGAGCATGCTCATGAAAGCAGTGATAATCTGGGTTATGGTAAGAACTTGAGAGAAGAGGCAAGAAAGGAAAGAGGAAAATGCAGTACAGTAAGAAGCACACCCCAGTTCAGTCACTTGCTCCTTCGGTAAAGACTTACCACAACTGACCAAGACACACTGTCAAGACAACCTCAGCCAGATAGAAGCCCACGGTTAGTTCCTCCAGAGGTCTGTGCTAGGCTTTTAGGTATTTCTATTCCCTTGAGATCAAGGAAGAGTCTAGCACACACCACTGTCTAGCACGTGACCTCAGTCCAGAGAAGGGGAGGGGCTCACAGGAGGAAGAGGAGGCAGCTACAGTTCAGGCTGAACAGTTCTACAGTGGGCAGACACCACACTGGTGTGTTTGAATAGCATCAAAAATTGCCCTTTAAAGACAAAGAAAAGCTGAAAAATGACAGCAGCAGAATTCTGGTAGCCCATCTAGATGTGATGGAAAACCCAACTTCACTATTCGAAGTGGCTCTGCAAAAGGAAAAGGGGCTTGGCCCGGCTGGCTGCTTCCTCTGGAGAGGACACATAGCCTCCTTCCTCATGCTGTTGCAGGTTTAAAATCCCATTCTCCCTCCCTTCCCTCCCAAGAAATTAACTCGGGTTTCTGTGCATGCTTGCAGGTACAGGTGCTGACTCACTAGGGCAATAGGCAACAGGCTTGCTCTTTGATCTGGGAGGAATGTGAATTTCACCCATTCTGGTGGTGGGGGGTGGAGGGTGGGGTGAGGGTGTGGGGGAGGGAGGGAAACAAGTTTTGGAGCATTCTCTAGAATTTTAAGGTAATAAAATGGAAGTATGTATGTGAAATTAATAACCTAGTGCACAAATGACAGGATAAAAATGCATTTGCAAATAAGGTTCTCTTGTTACTTCTCCCCTTCCCAAGGCTCAAAAATAACCATGAGTCACTTAAATCCTTCAGGAGGCTCTCATAAGTGCTCTTTGCTGCTTAGTAAGAGGTCTATTTTTCATTAAAAACACCTTCTTAGGTTCATAAAGCATGCCTGTGCTACTTTTGTATCACATGCAAACTTGTAATAAATATCAAGAAAACACCGTACTTTATGTTCTTCCTGTGCTCAATAATTTTATAACCCAAAAAATCACTTTAAAAGTCTTAATTTGGCAAATTTTATTAGTATTGTATCTCACTTTGTAAATTATTGTTTAATAAGTCTACTTCATGAAATTCTTTGATCACAGGAAAAGACAAAATATTTGAAATACTTTAACTGCATGATTATCTTGTATTTCCTAGAAATTATGTTTTTTAAACCAAAAAGACTTTATTTCTCTTATTCATTGGATCACTAGTTTCAACTCCAATATTTATGTCTGGCTCCCATTTCCAGGCATTTTGATTTAACTAATATGGAATTTAACCTGGGTATTGGGATTTTAAAAGGGTCCCCAGGTGTTTCTGATGCTCAACAAAGAAAAAAAATAGGGAAGCCAGGATGGCTCAGTGGATTAGGCGCTCACTTTGCAGCCCTGGGGACCGAGGATCGAATCCCGGCCCCGGCCCATGTGGACCCATATGCTGAACTGGGGAGTGCCCCCAGTTCAGTTCTCACTGGGGCGAGACCCCGGCCCAGTCTGCCCTGTGCAGCCCCGCCCACCTGTGGAATGAAACTATGTGGAAAAACCAATGATGTGCAACTATGGAGACTGTTCTGGGCCCTCCCCCTCCTCTGTCTCTGACTCTGTATCTCTCTCTCTGTCAAAAACAATAAATAAATCTTTAAAAAATAAAAACATAACGACAACTTGGTTGACATTTTTAAACTTTAGTTAAATTAATTTGACACAAATTCTCAAATCCAACTTTTAAAATATGCTATTCAATCTTAAATAAACCTTTCTTTGCAAAGTTTAAATGTCTTGTTAAATGAATCAAATACAAGAGAGTAAAACGGATGAGCTGAATGGTGAAATAACTTCATTTCTTCTTTTTCTGTAATAGGTAAGAAAGATTCTTGAGAACAAAAGAAACATTTGGATTCTAAGACTAAAATGCTTTGGGGCAAGTAAAATCCTCAGAAGCTTTTCATTCTTTGCATATTGAATAAATGACCACTGGGAACATGTCTGGGTAAGCATTTTTAATGCTCTGTTTTGTCCTTTTGGTCAGAGAAATGATGATTATCAATCAGAAAACAATTTGGAGAAGAGCTGGTTTAGGCTGCGATCTCTATCCTGCCATCAGCTGCCCTAAAGGCTGACACGCTGCCCAAGGAGAGTCATAAAACAAGCATGTGTGCGTGTGTACTCCCCACCCAAAGTTAGTGTCGTGGAAAAAAGAAGGAGTAGGCTGGGACTGAGGAGAGATGAGCTATTAGGGACAGGAGCGTATAAAACACCTCCCCACTCCTAACTCTGAAATGAGGTCGGGAGGTGGAGGGGAGAGTTCTTTGCTGCTGGTCTTCCAGCTTTCTCACTTCTTCCCCAGTTGCAACTTCTTTTGCAACTGTCTGTCATTATGTTTTTGACAATCCCACTCCCACCTCTTGGCATCCTAAGTCTTCAGGCTGCTCCCTGGCTTCCTAGATGTTCCACAGACCCAGATCTTTACCTAACTTCCAGCAAAACCTCCACTGCAGTTACACTACTCATTTTCAAGCTTTAAGGATTTAGAACTGGTTACCCTCCCCAGAGTCATTTGCTTTTTAACAAGAGATGCTCCTTGAGACCAAAAGCCTTCACCTAAAAACAGGACTGTAGTAGAACTGTAGTATCACTGTTGGCAGGGATATAAAGTGGTACCCAAAGTTTGTGGACAATTTGGCAATGTCAATTTAAAATGTAAAAGATACTGGCCTTTTAATGGATCACAGCTACTCTTTGGTATCTCTTGTACAGATAAACTCAAGTTCACAAAGAGGCATATACTGGGATGTTCATAACAGGCAACATAATAGCGCACAAGTGCAAATGATATAGATATTAATCATTATAGGAATGGTTAATACATTATGGCATAATAACGCTATAAAATACTCTGTAGTAGTTAAAAACAATATGCCCACACAGAAAGATCCCCAGGACAAAGTACAAACAAAACAGAGCAGGAGGTTAAAAACAAAATGACATAAAATAATGTTCAAGAATAGAAAAGTTCTAAAAGTATACACAGACAGAATCTATGGAAAGGTGGGAATGAGTGCTAGTCAGGAATTTTTATATTTATTTTTACAGAGAACATGTATTTATATATTATTTGTATGATGCAAAACTTTGTTTTGAAGTTTCAGATGTTCAGAAATATCCAGAATTGGGACTGGGGAGGAGAGCTCACAAACAAGAATATATGAGATAACTCTGTTGGGTAACCACTATATTTATATAGTTTTTATAAGACTTGCAGAGTATAAGTGGGATATCTAAGAAATAATGTATTAGGTTTCATAAATTCTGATTATACCAGAAAAATGAAGAAGTCCTTATTATGAGTTAGCTTTGTACTTTTTAATTTTTGTTTGCAAAACTTACAGAGATGAGACTGTATTCTTGGGAGTGTGGCCTGTACCCAGCACATGTTGCTAAGGTCTACCAACTAATATATCTAAAAAGCAAGAAATTCCACATAAAACAACCAATTCTTCTTTGGATGTGCTACTTGAAATGGTTGGGGCTTTGAAAATGTTTCCTGTCCCCAAATTGTTGACTCCTTACCTGGTCTTTCTGAAAATGCCAGCAGAACTAACATTGATTTTTATGTGTGAAATCCTAGAAAGTTTTCAAATCTTAGGCAAATGGTGAGGCTGCTTTGCTTTTCTCTTCACTTTCCTTTGTCCCAGAAGGCCCAGGCTGTTTCACCAGGCAACCACCCCACCCAGCCAGCCAATTCCACAATCCATGGTAAGAATGGAATCTTTTTGGAAAGAATCCTAGACACCATGACTAAGAGTAGAACAAACCCTACCATTCTGCTGAGCTTCTTAGCACAGAAGCCAGAAAGCCACAGTTGTTTCCCTTCTTAACTCTTCCTACAATAAAAACTACTGTTTTCCCTTGCTGTGCAGTGCGGAGATCCAATGAAACACATACCGTGGTCTTTTGAAATTAGAATGAGCATATTTTACATGTTCTGTATAACATGGTGATACATGTACATTGGCCTTGGTGAGAGCTATGAGCCACCACCTGACTTGATTTGCAGTCCTTGAGTCTATTTTAATTAAAAGGTAGCTCATCAAATCAGAAGGCAGTTTTTGGAAAAGAGCAGGGTCTAAGGAAGGGGCTAAGGCAGATAAAATGAGATCAAGGGATCCAGAGCTCCCCACTCACCCACCAGGTCTCATGCCCTGTTTGGCCCACAAATAAAAGGTGCACATTAGTACAGTTCAGAGGGGGAAGCAGCAGCTATCCTAAAGAATCTAATGATAAGCCGACTTAAGAATAAGTAAATGAGTGACAGAAGTTAATCTTGGAGGGTTATTGGCAGGATGGGCAATAAAAGTCATTGTCACACAGTAGACCCAGGCATCAGGCCTTAGAGTGCAGTCGGTGGTAGTGCTGCCAGTAAAAATGGAAGAAAAAGTTCCATCTAGGTGACAGTTCTATTTCCCACTATATTTTACAAACTGGTATCTGGCTTATACTTTCTATGAGGTTACTTAGCCTGAGTGAGGAAGCCTATTTCCCTAAATTTTAACTCCTCAGGGGCCCGTAAGGTTAGATGTAGCCTAGAAATAGGCCAACCTCCTTCAACACCTGACAGGCATGAATCTTCAAAACTTACCAGTGTAGAATAAAAGTGTTGGAGGCATTGATTAACCTAAGTAGCTAGACGAACCCTCTAGTCAGCTAGAAAAAATGTCAATATTGATTGTTGGAGTTAAGTGTACTGAGACCCATTAAAGGAAATAGCAATAGGAATCATTAGATCATTTTTAGTTTTTCGAAGCATAAAAGCCCTCTGCTGCATTAGGAAAACACAAGAGAGAAGGCAGGGCAGGGAGGAGAAGAGAAAAACCATACTGTTTCTGTCACCCAGGACAACCACCAGGATGATTGGGTCTACATCATGGTCTTCAGCTCTTCCTTTTTCATTTAAAACATGGTAATTTTGAGCATGTTGCATGTTAAATTTTGTATCCTACTTTTTCTATCAAATTCTTTATTTTAGAGCTATGTCAAGGGGTTTATAAATGAGCTTTTTTCTTAAACTATTTTTAAAAAGGTATTTAGTTCTATCTCAGTTTCCATGTGCTCCTCTGGATAATACAAAGAAATCTAACCAGTCTACATTAGATATGCTTTTGATTTCTGACTTTAAAATATAGCCACACTCCAAGTGAACCCCTGTGAGGATGGCATGAGGGTTTATCTTTGGGGAACAAAAGAGCATGTTCACATCTGTACATGCTTGAATTGCAGGACATCAAATATCATGAACTTAAAAACAACCCAATAGCTGGACAAAATTGTCCTAACCCTTGTAAAGCAAGGTTTTTATGGTGTTTTTCTCTTTTTATAATACTTAACCAAATCCTCTATCTAATCAAGAACCCAAATAAATAATTCTAGAAGATACCCACTGATGATAAAAAATATATAAGACAGCTGTGATTTCTGAATGAAGATAGTAAGGATAGCTTAGTTCTTACTAAAGCCTTTCTCATGAATGGAGAACGTCAACAACCAATAGTTGCCATAGTTACTAAGCTATGCCTCTTCCACAAATTAAACTGACACCAACTATCTGAGATAAGGCAATGTCCAGTAGGTAAGCTGGCAGGTTGGTAGGTTGCTGGAGGACATGCTGGCAAAAATAAAAAATTCTACAATCAAGCGTTTCTGTTCCTGCTAGCAGCAGGCAAAGGATAATGACAGAACCTTCTTTTCTTTTGGTGGTGGTGGTAGAGGTGGGAGGTGTTGCTGGAAGTGTTCTAAAACTTTTTAGTGATGATTGTACAGCTGTATATATTTACTAAAACTCAAACTGTACACTTAAGATTAGTATATTTTATGGTATGTGAATTTTACGTCAATAAAACTAGTAAAACCACTATCAATTTCTAGAAAAAGTCATTGTTCCTTCTGCAAGAGAAAGTGCCAATAAATCTGGACTTAAAAAGAAAAAGTTGAATCAGTAAGCAACCACTGAGAGCTGAATGCTTCTGTGACTTGATCCTCTCCCGCAGTGAGGCCACCACGTGAGACACAGGACACTGGCCCCACTTTGCTTTCTGAGTCATTTCTTCAAGCCCGATTTGTGTTCCTCATTCTCCTTTCCTAAAAATGCCATCCTGTGTATTCTCCCCACATCTTGGTTAAGAGCTGAAGTATAATTCAGTTGTCTGAAAGAGGCATGTGGGCCACATATAATCAGCTTGCTAGGCTAAATGATTATTTAATATGTGAATCCTAAAAATAGGTGTCTGCTTATTATATGGTTGCAAGGTACCTATTACAGAACAGTTGAATAATCTTAAAAAACAGATATATTTAAGTCATTGGCAATTTTTTTATGTACTGCTTTAAAGTAAATCAAAGCAATGGTAATATTTGCTTTTCAGTTTTCAACATTGTCTGCTACCAAATGATAAATGCATGATACCTAACACTGACAAAGACAAGTGATGTAGATGAAAAGTTCATAGAACAACTCAACATAGCCTCACTCATCTCAAGGAGATAGAAGAAGAACCAAGATGGCCTCTTGTACAAGTACTAAACTTGCTGAACCTCAAATTGTTATCTGGAGAATGAGAGTAGCATTTCTTCCCCCATTTTAACACACATCCATTGTAAGGTTCACATGAGATCAAACCATTTTCAATCTTACCATCACAAGGCCACTTGGACATCTTCTAACCTGACTTCCCATTAATCCCATGGGTGGCAGGACTTCTGCTTAAAATATTTAAAATGAGTAAGTGCTTTACAAAAGGTAAAGTGCTTGAGAAACACAAAGATGGCAATAATGAAGACTTAGATTTAACTAACTTAGAAGAAAAGAAAGCTCATTATTAGATCTCTAGGAACTGTTATTGATGGTTCTCTTTCCATGTTTTCTAAGACTCCATCAATCAACACATAATTATTAAGTACACATATGCTCCACACTGGCAGGATGCTACATGCCATCCAAGATCCAAAGAGAACCGAAGACTAATCTCTGCTTTAAACATTTGTAATAATTTAATTAGAGAAGGTAATATGAGTGCACCTAAGCATATGGTAGACAATTTGTGATGTAAAAAGTAACAGAGAAAAATTTTAAGTGGTACTAACTTCTTAGTGTTCCAAAGAAAGTAGCAGAGCAGAGGTGACAAGAATGTGGATTCTGGAATCAGACAGATCTGGGCTCCATTTGAATTCTACCATTTACAGCTGTTTGAACTTACTCATATTACTTAACTTCTCTGATCCCAATCTCCTTGTTTTACCACAAAGGATTTTTGTGAGGTGCAAATGGAATAGATAATATGAGAAGGGGACTCCTGCCCCCCCCCCAAAAAAAAACCAGAATTGTCTTCTGGAGGGCAGGACCCTTGTAGTACAGGTTTCCTTCACTAAGTGAGTGTTCTAGGAACCCATCTGCATCAGTGAACCAGCAGGCGTTGTTGTGAAAGGCTGTGTGCAAAAGAAAAGTCCCGAGTTGTGGCAAACAGATGGCTGGTTCTTCCACCATGACTAGGCACCTGACCACACCATATTGAGTGTTCAGCAGTTTTTGACCCAAAACCGGCATGACCCCCAAGCCCTACCCTCTCGATTCACCCAATCTCACCCAGAGCAACATTTTTTGTTTCCCTGGATAAAGAAAGTCCTCAGAGAGGAATGTTTTGCCAATGTGGAAGAGGTGAAACAAAAAGCAGAAACACTAAAAGGCATCAAAATCTATGAGTTCAGAAAGTGTTTAGAGCAGTGGGAAAAGTGTCTCAATAGGTATATTGCATCAAATGGAGAGTACTTTGAAGGTGACTGGTATTTAAACGTGTAAGAATAAATACACAATTTTTTTAATAAATACCAATTTTTTGGGGTCCCCCTTCATACACACAGCACTTGGTATGTCAGAAGTTAGTTCTTAATAATCATTTAAAATAATAGAGTTGTCTCAAAAGAGACATAGATAAATGAGACAGGAGCAGTCAGAAAGTGTCGTTAAAAAAATAACTGGCTACATCCAGAAGAATGAGCATGATTTGAACAGGTAAATTCATAGGAAGCAGGAAACACATCTTTGTGAAGATAACAATTTTTAGATAATTAAATAGCTGAACTACTCTATACACTAATAGGACAAAAACATGGGTACTTTAGGAGCCCAATTTAAAAGTTAATTTAGAAAAAAAAAAAAGAATTTTGAAATAACTAGAAACTTGCAAAACAGTTGCAAGTACAAAAAGCTCTCATATATCCTTTACCCAGGTTCACCATTTGTTGACATTTGTCACATTTTACTTTGTATCCCCCTTATACACAAAATTGTACATTATTTCCTGAATCATCTGAGAGCACTTTGCATATACATATTTATTATATATTCTAGCTCCTCTCCATTGAGAAATTTGCAAATATGATGCAAATTTACTCTTAAATTCATCAATGTATATTCCCTGGGAACTTAAGTATTCACTTACATAACCTCAGTCAATTATCAAAATTGGAAACTTTAACATCAATACAATATTATTTTCTAAAGCACAGACCTTATTCAAATTTCGCCAACTGTTTCAATAATGTTCTGTATATTGTCCATCTGTCCCCATTCTAAGAGTGCATCCAGGAGCACACTCTGCCTCTCCTGCCACGTGTCTTTAGTCTCCTTTTATCTGGAATGGTTCCTTGGCCTTCACTGTCTTTCATGACAGTGACATTTCCATAGAGCTCAGACCAGCTGTTTTATAGAATGCTCCTTGTCTGGGTTTGTCTGAGGTTTTCTCGTAATGAGATTCAGGCTATGCATTTTTGGCAGTGATATCAAATAAGCAATATTGTTGCTCTTCTCAAGGCATCCCATCAGAAGACACAAGCCTTCACTTGGTCTCGTTACTGGTGATGTTAACTTTGATCACTTGGTTAAAATTGTTGTTGGCCAGTTTTTTCCTTGGAAAGTTACCATTTTTGCCTTTGTGGTTGGTAAGAAGGTACACTGAGGCTATGCAAAAATTAGTTTCTTTAACCCAGGAGTTTTGGCATCCTTTGATGATTCTTACTCAAATCAATTATTACCATAGTGGTGGCAAAATGGTACTCTCTTTGAACTCAGCCATTTTTTTCTACTGTAAGAAAGACTTTCCTTAATCCCTTTATTTATTTGTTTCTTTTTTTTAAGATTTATTTTATTGTTTTTGACAGAGACAGAGAAAGACAGTGACAGAGAGATACAGAGAGAAGGGAGAGAGCCCAGAACAGTCTCCATAGTTGTATGTCATCAGTTTTTTACTTGGTTTCGTTCCACACAGTTGGGTGGGGGCTGCACAGGTTGGGAACTGGGTTGGGGCCTCCCACATGGGAGGCATACCCCCTTGAGCCAGGGGTTGATGAGGGCAGGGGGAGGGGTGAGAACCGAACTGGGGGCCTCCTGCATGGGAAGCACACCCCAGTTCAGCATTATGGGTCCACATGGGTAGGGGCTGGGATTCAATCCTCAATCCCTGGGGCTGCAAAACGAGTGCTCAACCCACCGAGCCATCCCAGTCTCCCCTCTATATTTGTTTATTTACCGTATTTTTCGCTCCATAAGATGCACTTTCCCCCCCAAAAAAAGTGGAGGGAAAAGTGTGTGCATCTTATGGAGCAAATACTGCAAAGAAGAGTGCACGTTGGGGACCTTAATGATGCCGTGGGGAAGCCTGCAGCCAGATCAGAAAGCAGGGACTGCATGGAAGGAGAGCGGGTCCAGGCAGATCAGGTGCGTCTTATGGAGCGAAAAATATGGTACTTTATTGTCAGGGTTGTCAGGTGAACTCATAGATTCTGATTTTATTCAGTGGGTTTAATCTCTTATTGTCATTGGATAAAAAAGCCAACTGTTTCTTGAAACATTTTATGAGCAGCTCAGCAGTGATCATGCCTTTGAACTATAAAATTTTGCATTTCTGGTAGGAATTAATATATTTAGGGATGCACTTGTATTATAATTACTTTCCTCATAGACAAAGTGCTGTAGAGTTGTACATCTGGAACCTATGTAATTTTTGCTAACCAATATCACCCCAATAAATTTAACAATAAAAAAAGCAAAAAAATAATTATTTTCCTGAACATCTCATCTCTTTAACCAAGCTACTGATTTCTTTTTTTTTTTAAGTTTTATTTACTTATTTATTTTTGACAGAGAGAGAGAGAGAGAGAGAGAGAGAGAGAGAGAGAGAGAGAAAGAGAGAGATACATAGACAGAGAGAGAACTGAGCTGGGGGAACTCCCCAGCTCAGCACATGGTTCCGCACGGGCCAGGGCCGGGATTCGATCCTCGGTCCCTGGCACTACAAAGGGCGAGCTTAACCCACTGAGCCATCCCAGCTTCCTCCTGATTTCTTAAGGGTAGGCACCATCTGTCTGTACCAATCCGAGGGTAGGATAGAAAAGCATTGGTTTGGAAGCCAGGCCGACCCAGGTTTCACCCAAGTGACTAGTCCTTTCTAAGCTCCAATTTTTGTTAATAAAATGAGGATAACAATACCTAAATTAGCAAGGTGGTTATAAGGAGAAAATGTGATAACATATGTAAAGGACTTAGTGTGGAGTAAAGTTCTTTCCTATTGACTAGAACTTACCCCTTGAAGCTGTATCTATCTGACTTTTATCAATCAAAGAGAATGCACTAATTACAAACTCATATACATTATACAGGTAAAGAGACACACAGAAATAAAGTAACCTGATGTTACTGCTCCCCTCTTACTCTCTCTTTCAATCTTTCTCCAAGCAATGACAGCAGAGCATGGTGAAGTTATTTTAAGGGTCTGGTTGAATCATTTGAGGAGTAAAAAAAAAAAAATGTTAATAGCATGTCTTACACACTGGGACAGTCAGTTGTAGGAGCTTCTTGATAATTGACACCATTTCAGTCTGGGGAAATAAAAACTCTGTTTTTTCTTCCATTTTGGTGGATTAAATAAATACAGGGAGTAGCAGCTGGCTTCACAATAATTAGAAGAGAGATGATTCAGGACACAAAACTCGATAAATTTCAAGAGGGGTTGAGTGGATTTTGACTTATGTCACATTCAATTTAAAATGCAAAGTTTAGAATACTCACAGACCTTCATTTGGTGCAAAATACATATCAAAAAAGAACCAACTATTTCCTGGTTTGAAGGAAAAGCACTTTGCACTTCAATGAAGGCTGATGCTATTAGCAATAATAATTTACACATACATATTTTCTAAACCCTGCAAAACCCATGAATATCAAAAAGGAAAAATCTCTTGGGAACATGGTTCTCATAGACAGATTGGCTGATGCTGCTGAGAGAAAAATACACCCACCACAACCCTCATTTTTTGATCACCAGATTAAAAAACAACACTCGAATATAGAAGAAAATGGCCCCGTGCCTGGCGTTAGCAACCTCTCAGGCATTCCTCCTGCATGCAGCCTGTTTTATCCCTAAGGCTTGGTGACTCATTTCTAACTAATGTGTTTATTGCTTGTTTACTTTAAAACAGTATCAAAATGATGCTGACATCTTCTATTGCTATTTGACTTTATTGAAATTACCATTTTCATAAGCTCATTTTTTTTATTGTTTTCATTAAAACTGAACTACATCTTTGGAAATCCTAAACAGAAAATCCGTTAGGTTCTGGGAGAATGTACCCAACAGTGTGTGCTGGGAGTATAATGACATACTGTGCACTTGTCCCCTTGCCCAACACATGTGACTGACTCTGGCATTCATTAACAGGCATGAGAATCAGGTGGAACATAGAATTGAGCTTCATAAATAAAGCTGAGTGGTATATTTCACCTCAGAGAAAGGATAAGAAGTCATCTGAAAGCTTTTTGAATATGGCCTGCATAATTAAATGAATAAATATTTCATATGGTCAATTAATTTATTTCTGGCCATCCGAACAAGTAAATTGAATTGATGGAGGACTGACTGACAATTATGTGATAGAAAATATAACTAAAAACACGGACTCAATTATAGTTATATGATCGCGGCCTTTATTTGAGCTGAGAGGTTACAGTTAAGCCCCTGCAACATGAAGGTAACACAATGAACTTAAAACTAAGGCCATCCTTTCAAACTCGATACATTAGTCATTTCTGTTGTTATGACAACACTTTTAAAAGCAGCATTTCAAATGCTTAGCATTCAGGTATCTTATTATAGGCTTGAAAACAATACATGAGGGTATGAAGTACTGCTCCTGGGGGCTTTAAAAGGGGCCTGGTGCTTATGAAGAGATGCAGTTTGAATACCTGGCCCCTACAGCTCCTTAACTTGCTTTTATCCTAAAAAACCAAAAAACGGACAAACAAACAAACAACAAAAACGTAAGAGGGTTCTTCCAGGGGAGGGAAGCTTAAAGAATTTATGTGGGAAGATACAAATTATTATTCACAGTCTCTATTCTGTAGTTGCATTTGTGAATAAGACCTTCTTTCATGACCTTATGTATTTTCTTCTCTTGATTACGGCCTGCGTCACATGGTTTTTAGATCTGTAAATGATGGTGTGTCCTGATAGACTTCAATTGCTTTTGTTAGGTATTGGAATGGTTTATTTATGCAACTCTAATTTTATAGAACAACTTCTCATAACACATTTATTATGAAAATTAATAATGATTAAGGGATAGTTGTGTTAGAGTGAGCCTGTTACATGAATCAATGACCTCCTGTATTTGTACTAAAGTGTGATAAAAGTATAGAAATATTTGCTAAGCTATGTTATCTATGCTATTATTTTTTAAAGTCACATACAAATAGAAAGAGGTTTTTGCTAAGGAAATGACCTAATTGAAAGTTGGCACTTTCTAGTCATTATGTACTAATAGAGAGAAATTTATTTATTTAAAGATTTTATTGTATTGTTTTTGACACAGAGAGAGACAGAGAGAAGGGGGAGAGCCCAGAGCAGTCTCCACAGTTGTACATCATCGGTTTTGACATGGTTTCATTCCACACAGGTGGGCAGGGCCTCACAGGCTGGGAACTAGGCCAGAGGCCACCCACACCTGGGAATCTTGCCCTGGTGAAAACCAAACTGGGGGCCTCCCACATGGGAAGCACACCCCAGTTCAGCATATTGGTCTCCATGGACCGGGGTCGGGACTCGATCCTTGAACCCTCAGGGGCTGCAAAGCAAGTGCTTAACCCGCTGAGCCATCCCTGCTTCCCCTAGCAATATATTTATATTGTGTTTGATTCTCTCTGCCTTGAAGCAAATTTCTCTAATTTTACCTTCTCTTCCCAAATCTGTGGCATTGTGTATGAAGTTATGTAAATTATTACTAAACAAAGTATAACTGATAAAAAGAAAAAAAGAAGGAGGAAACTATAGCAAATGGATTCATTTCAGAAGAACCCAGGGTCAAAAAATTAATATTCTAGGATTCTAACAGAGTAAGGCTGTGTGTACAATTGCCATCATATGCCACCAGTTTCAAAGTTGAGTGGCTTCCCAGAGGCCTGTACACATGTTCTCTGTGTGGTAATTTTAGCAAATTAAACTGCAATAATAGGGATAATGGCTTCATTGCTGGTCCTTGCTGTTGCATACCAAGAAGGTGGCATATGAATAACATCTGCTGAGTTATTTTTGATTGCCAAAAGCAAATAATTTATAATCAGAATGCAAAGCAGTGAGGTATAGCTGTGTGCAAATACCTAAATTATCAACAAAGCAGAATTATCTTCCCTTTTATGGTATACTCAGAATTGTAAGTTAACATCCATTCTTCCTTGTCATGACCTTTTTGCCCATTCACTGTCCTTAGCCAATTTACCAAGAGAGGAGTCAAACCCATTTTTATAAAGCAGGAAGATGGGTTGGAAAATTTTTTCCCCAAGGTTACCTGTGTCTCCTAATGCACTCTCAATCCCCTGTTTTCTCTTAGGCCATTCCCTATGATCACTCAGAATTCACCCCATCCTCTGGATCACACAAGAATTGTTTGAAGGGCTACTTTTCATTTTCTGAGACTTAAAGCTCATTTTATAATACTTGGCCTTCTTCTGGCCCTTGCTTTTAGTATCCCCCCCCCCCCCCCC
>PVKE010013391.1:0-21287 GCA_004027555.1 Craseonycteris thonglongyai | reverse complement strand
GCAAAGAAGGGAGGCAGAAAGACAAGAAGAGACTCAAAAGACGTTCCAACCACATGCAATGTGTGGACCCTACTGTGATCATGATGACAAACCAACTGAAAAAAAGTCATTTTGAGATATTTGTGTTATTTTAATATGGACCAGATATTAGATGATACTAAGGTCATACGGCGCATTTTGTTAGATATAAAATGGAATTAGGATTATGCAAAAAGATGTCCATATTTTAGAGATGCACACTGACATGTATAGGAGTGAAATGATATAAGGTGGTATATTTGCTTCAAAATGCTTCAATGACAATAATAACAAAAGGAATAGATCAATCTTGCCCAACCTGTAGCCCGTGGGCCACATGAGGCCCAGGATGGCTTTGAATGAGGCCCAATACAAATTCATAAACTTTCTTAATATGTTATATTTTTTTGTGACTTTTTTTTTTAAAGCTCATCAGCTATCATTAGTATTAGTGTAGTTTATGTGTGGCCCAAGACAGTTCTTCTTCTTCCAATGTGGCTCAGGGAAGCCAAAAGGTTGGACAACCCTGGGATATCCAAAGCAAATATGGCCAATTCTTGACAACTATTGGAACTAGGTCAATTATTTTTTATTTTTAAAAAATAATTCTTAATTCTTTTAAAGATTTTTTTAATATATATGTATGTATATATATATATATATATATATATATATATATATATATATATATATATGTAGAGAGAGAGAGAGACAGAGAGAAGGGGGAGGGCAACAATCTCCATAGTTGTACATCATTAGTTTTTGAAAGTTTCATTCCACAGGTGGGCGTGGGGATGTACAGGGCAAGAACCAGGCCGGGGGCCTCCGGCATGGGAGGTATGTCCCCATGGGAGGTATGTCCCCATGAGCCAGGTGTCCCCCAGATAGAAAGCACACCCGGGGAGGGAGCTGAACTGGAGGCCTCCCACATGGGAAGCTTGCCCCAGCAAGAACTGAACTGGGGGCCTCCCACATGGGAAGTGTACCCCAGTTTAGCATATGGGTCTGCACAGGCTGGGGCTGGGATTTGACCCTCGGACCTGCTGAGCCATCCCAGAATCCCTCCAATCCTTTTTTTTTTTTTTTAAGATTTATTTTATTGATTTTTGACAGAGAGAAACAGAGACAGAGAGAGGCAGAGAGAAGGGGGAGGACCCAGAGCAGTCTCCATAGTTGATATTAGTTTTTCCATATAGTTTCACCATTCTTATATTCACTGTGTCTTAAAGTGCTCCGTAAAGTGGGGAAAGGTTAAGAATTACTGTCTCTGAGATTCCACTTTCCTGCTTGATGCTAGATGAGTGCCCTGCTGCCCATATGCTATTTGGGATTGCTTTCTTGATAAGCACTGGGCTAGTAGACACCCAATAAATTATTAAACTATTCAAAGATACATACAAATAGAGAAAATGGGATAAAAATACATTTCCCATTACCTAGTTACAATAATTATCAAGAATTGGAGGGCACTTTAAGACACAGTGAATATAAGAATGGTGAATGCAGGATAAATGCAATACATAATAATCCTTGTCTGACTCAGATCTCAGTGCAGGTAAAGATGATGTTACTGAGAAGGAAAATTTGTCTATTTTCTCTAGAAGGAGAAGGAGGATTTGGTTGGGCCCTTTTGCTTGGTGGGTCTACCCTATCCGAATTCAAAGCAAACAAGAAGCCTATAATTTGACCACACTGGCTTTAATAATTTTCCACTCCAGCCAGGCTAGCACCTGTGTAAACACAGAAACTCCAGAGTGAGACCATCTCTCTGGGACATGAAACAGGCCAAGAGCAAAAGGCATCTGTGTGGTCAGGGAATCTCTGATTTTGCCTCTGTCCTCTGACTTGCTGAGAAGAGCTTGTGAGAATATTTTGAGACTTTCACCATAGACAAAGGGACAGAAAGGTCTACAGCTGTCAGGACTTGTAGAAACAAATGCATACTTTGAGCAAACTGGCAGTATTGATCTGGGCAATGTTAGCCATGAAAAATGAAAAGATAACATGATTCCCATGTAGGAAAGTTAGGTGTTCAAGTCAACCAACAGAGGCCTTCTCCACCATATGAGCTTCCAAAGAATTTAATGCCAGATGCTAAGTTTAGATGAATTTAGAATAGGTGACCCTTTGCAAATCAAAATAGAGTGTTGGCTACACAGCTGTTTATATCTGTAGTATCACCCAGGGCCCTCAAAGAAACACCTTTATCAGTGAGGAGGATTCATATATTTCAGGTTTGCAAATTCCTCTGCTCCAAATGCATTGGCATCTACTCTATATCCTGATAGCAACCTTGTAAATTAGGTAAAAGACAGTTAACTTGATTCCTGTTGTATAGATGTAAAAACAAACAAAAACAAACAGAACACTGACCTACAGAAAACTGTTCCAACAAGATTGTTGGCAGAGCTGGAACGAGAGTCAGAGTTTCAATGTCCCAGATGTGTTCTTGCTTCTACCTATCTCCACTTCCCCTTAGGCAAGAAAGCAGAATGCCTCCCTCAGTCTGCTGTTTAAATGTGACATTCTGTAAACCTGGAGTGGAGGGTCAACAGTACTCAGGATGACCCGTAACATCATCAGTCAGTACTGATTAGGTGCTCAGATGGTTCAAGGAGAACTGACGCTTATCTCACCATCATGTCCTTGTTTTTTATTTTCTTACTCCATAACCGTTCCCCACAATGCGGCCTCATTATGGGTTATTAATAATAACACAGTATAACGATAACAACAAAATTTTAGAGTCCACAAAAATAAATGGGTTCAGAGGTAATGCCCTGTACATTATTCTCTATTGATTAAATAAAAAAGTCATGCCTATTGCTAGGAACTGAGTTATTGGGTTTATTTAAAAATATATACTACTCTAAAATAGATATTTAATCTACATCCTAGCGTCTGCATCTTCCTATTGACATAACTATCAATCACCTCTAGAGGGGCATGCCTCTCATGAGGGAGGCCCCAAACCCGGTTCCGCCCTGTGCAGCCCGCCCACCTGCATGAAAGGAAACCATGTGGAAAACTGATGATACACAACTATGGAGACTGCTCTGGGCCCTCTTCCTTCTCTCTATCTCTCTCTTTGTTTCTGTCAAAAACAATAAAATAAATCTTAAAAAAAAACCCCAAAAACAAACCTCTAGAAAGAGCCTAATATAATGCAACACCTAATTTAGATTCTTTTTTTCTTTTTTTTGTCCTGCAGACCCCTGCTGACTAATTTAGATTCTTGAACCTGGATGCACATTAGAATTATCTGGAGAGCTTTTTAAAAAAATGTCATTGTCCGAGCTATATACCCAGATATTTTGATTTAGTTGATCTGGGGTAGGACCTGGGGATAGGATGTTTTTTAATCTTCCCAGGATTTAAATTTTCTTTAATTTCTGCAATAATCATTGATCACATTTGCCTTCCATTCTTTCAGTATATAAAAAATTAAGGGAAAGCTGGGATGGCTCAGCGGGTTAAGTGCTCTCTTTGAAGCCCCGAGGACCGAAGAGCGAATCCCGGCTCTGGACCAGGCGGACGCATATGCTGAACTGGGGTGTGCTTCCCAAATGTGGTGAGGCCCCCAGTTCAGTTAAAAAAAAAAAATTAAGTCATTAATTGCCTGATTCCAAACCTACTACAAAAAAAAATATTTGAAAAAGGCATTGCAAGCATTGACCAGTAAATTGAACAAAATTGTACTGCTTATTTAATGGCAAAAAAGGTATGGTTCTAGGAATCTTAGGATTTAGTATATGTGCTGCCAAAGTGAGCACGGAATCTTAGGATTTAAAAAGAAAAACTTTTCCACTCTTGTGACGACTTAAAAGTAACCACATGGATCAGAACTACGGTCATCTATTCTTCCGTTTTCCAATGCTTTTGCTGACAAGACAGATGCCTTGTCTCTCAGGACTGTTGAGATGACAGAATTCAGCCTGCCTGGACAGGTTTCTCAATCTCTCTGAACCTCAGTTACTACATCTGTAACATGGGGATGAAAGAAGGACCCAACTCATAGATGGCTGTGAAAATTAAAAGTTAATGAATGTAAAGTGATTAGCATAGTAAATAAGTGTTCCTTATTTTTACTGTTATAGTAATGAGGATGTATTATCAGGTCACTTTTAGTTTAATAAGGTCTAGATTGAGACTGCTGGTGCATCTCCCAGAGGAGAAAAGCTTTAAAGGAGGTTGATCTCATAAGTTTTATAGTTTACCTAGGTACTCACTTATAAGGACTGTGTGTTCCTCAATTCTCTTAAAAGTCAAATTAGTAAACTGATCTAGTCTTCAATTATAGAAACTATATAATATCTGCAGAGGAGGTCAAAGATAGTAGAGTTTCCTATTTAAAAACTACAGTGAGTATTAAATACAGTGCAGGGTCCAAAGATGTTTTCCCACTAAGTGGGCATTTTTAAGAGTTGATTTTCTACCATATGATCTTTTAGTTATTTAACCAACATCCTTCAGACAATCAGCCACTCTGAACATTTTATTTTTTGGAGGATGTCTTTCACATTGTATGTTTCTCAAACCTCACTGCAAGAATGTGGAATTGAACGTGCAGAGAACATTTGAATGTGGGTGTTGAGTACAAGTAAATGGGATGAGCAGAATTCTGAATGTGAACTAGGCAATGTCTTTCAAAAATGACACAAATTCACGTAAGAATGTATTTGGATCTCTAGGAGGGACAGAATTGTTCTCTGCACCAAAAATACAACATTTGACAGAATGGGCCTATTGTTTCCAAGTCAGCAGTATGGGTGTTCTTGCCCCAAAAGCAGATGTCCTCCAACTATTCAGCCTGGAGTATTCAGGGTGACAAGAGAAGGGGCAATAGCATGGACAGGTGGCTGGACACAGCAAGTCACTGTGCCCCTACCCTTCTGCCATCCTCCAGATTATATTGTGTGCCATTTGCAGCAAGAAAGGGCAAAAGTCGATGTTTTGTTAGCACTTCCAGGGTTGAAGAAAATGTTTTTTTATTAAAAAAAATTTTTTTTAAGATGCATTTTATTGTTAGAGAGAGAGAGAGAGAGGAGAGGGTCCAGAGCAGTCTCCACAGTTCTACATCATTAGTTTCAACATAGTTTCAATCCACACAGGTGGACGTGGGGCCATGTAAGGTGGGAACTGAGCTGGGGGCCTCCCACATGGGAAGCACACACCAGTTCAGCATATGGGTCTGCATGGACTGGAGTTAGGATTTGATCCCCAGACTTCACAGATGCTAGGCAAGTGTCCAACCTGTTCAGCTATGCCAGCATCCTGGGAAATGATTTAAGTAAGAGTATTTGTCTTAGTAAATGAGAGTATATGTAAAGTTTATGCCTGCATATATTACATATTTCCTGAGATAATTTCATGACATCACAGCTTTAAGTAATAGAGGGTCTTAAATTACATAGGATCTTAGAGAGTGTCACAGCCAGTGTTTTTGCAAGCAGTAGAGAGGAGCAGCAAGTAAGAATAAGGAAATAGCAGAGTTCAGAAGCTCACAGACACTTGTGAACACACAGATACATCAAGTTGTGTGATGTGTGATTAGATCATCAGTCTGTGGCCACAAAATTGGTGTGACTCTCTCTCCTCTTTGGAAAAGTGACCCCTGCTCGGTTTCCTCTTATGTAAAATGGGAATCATATCATTTACATCTTAATGTTATTGTGAGGATTAAGGGACATTAGTATAGCCAGCCACAAAGTATGTACTCAGTAAACTGATGTCTATCATCATCATCATCATCATCATCATCATCGTCGTCGTCGTCATCATGGTCAAAAATAAAAAGACAAATGGCCAGGGATGTCAGGATAGCTCAACAGGTTGAGCACTTGCCTTGCTCAACTGGGAGGTTCGGGGATTGAATCCCGGCCCTGGCCCATGCAAACCCATATGCTGAACTGTGGCACAACTGGTAACCATGGAGATGATGGTGCAGGCTCTCACCTCCCATGCTGGAGGCCCTCAGTTCAGTTCCCACCCCACGCGGACTCACATCCATCTATGTGAAATGAAACCATGTCACAACTAATGATGTATAGCTATGGAGACTGCTCTGGGCCCTCCTCCTTCTCTCTCTCTCTCTCTCTCTCTGTTTCTCTCTCTTTCACCTTCTCTCAAACAATAAAATCAATCTTCAAAAGAAAAAAGATAAATGGCCTTATTAAGCAATGAAAGTTTAATGTTTTTATGCTTTGCTTTCTTTTGCTAATCAAGTTGCTCTTGCTGGAACCTAAAATCTCAAGTGATATATTCTGGGCTGGTCATAAGTTTATTAGAAAGTTGCAACTCAGTTGTCTAAGCTGGGCTGCCCTGTGAGGGGTGTGGGGCAAGCTTTCCCCTGTTAACACTAAGGAAAAAATATCTGATTATGGTATGTAACTTTGCTTAGAAAAGTTGCATCCCCCCCCCCCCCCAGAAAAGAGCAATTGAGGGCCAATTATTATCCATGTTTCTTTTTCTCTTCATGAAATTTCTTTGATGTCTCCTTTAGGTTCCTTAGAACTTACTGGAGGGATAAGGAAATAAGAGGCAAGATCAACATGCAAGGTGTTTGCTGCCTATTGAACTTCACTATAATGGTTTGGTCTAAGTAGCTCAATTTGGCTTCCTTTGTGTAAATTCCCACATAAGACATTCCTTTTATAATTCATTGCTAAGGAGATTTACCCTCTGAGGAGCTGCTATATTTTGTGCATCCATCTTTTTGATGTACAGCCTACTACTGTCCCCCTTTTTGCCCAGCTACCAGGAAGTTGAGGGCAAAACTTGCTGTTCAATTGTAGTATGAACATAATGCTTTAAAGTTGTAAGTGACTTTCCAGCACCTCCTTTTCATATTTACTCCCATTTTCAATTATACATTATTGTAACCTGTCTCAAATTTTTGGAACATTATGGAGCGTAATTTTTTTAGTAAACTTTTTAGCAAGTCTTTACTCTTCTTTCAACTACCACATATGAATTCAAAGAAGCCTGATCAGCTATCCATTGTTTGACAAAGGTTGTGAGTCCACACATTGCCCCATAACTCATTCCAGCTGCTTCTCTTAGTTAATTTTTGGAATCCACTGAATCACAGGGGCTCAGGGAAAACGTGAAAACTAGTAATTATTACTATAAATCCCCCATAAATCTTGATAAATTAAATAATCATGACTCCCACCAAATTAGTCTCATAAAAGAAATTATACTCAGGCTAACACAGAGTCCATGAAGGTAATTTTTCTTTCCCTGGTTTTAAAAACTGGGAACTTCTGGAAAAGATCAAATAGGAGTTAAGTCAATGAATCAAAGCAATTATTCTGGAAATTATATTCAAACCTATCAGTCCAAATCTGAGAACTCTATTTGTGATGTAAATTCAAGGGAAAAAATACTTCTGCTTAACAAACAAATGCAATTTTGCATATCACGCGCATAAATTACTGCTTTTAATCTTTCCTGAGAGGAAGGTTAAAGCACATGGATTAACCAGACCCAACAGAATTCATTTTTCTTCATCTGCAGGTCATTATTCTGCAAAATTCTCCTCAGCATAAACTAAGATTGTGTAAATTAATTATCTTATTTTCTGACAATCAGTAATTAAGACAAAATTGATCGACAGTTTTTTGACATGTGGGTATAGGTTAGAGTCTCCATGGTGTCCAAACTTTTGGCTTTCCTGAGCCACATAGGAAGGAGAAGAATTATATTAGGCTACACATAAAATACACTAATAAAAGCTAATAAGCTACAAAAAAACAAAAACAAAAACAAAATTGCAAAATTTCTTATAATGTTAAGAAAGTTTATGAATTTGTCTTGGGTCACATTCAAAACTATCTGGGGCTGCATGCGGCCCATGGGCCACAGGTTAGACAAGCTTAGGTTAGACTGTAGTCCTTATAAAAGGGAAACAATGATTGCCTTTTCTTTTGTTTGCTTTTTCTCCACTTCCCTCCCCTTTTGTGGGACTGTTCCAATCTCTGGGATGTGATGCGAGAGGGCCGTGAAGGAGAAGGTCTGCATCACTGTCAGGATGCATTGCTTCCTCAGGAAAGTGCCTGTTTCATTTCCCCACCATAGGGCACCTTCGCAGACACACTATTTACTTAGCAGGAATAATGAATCTATCAGCTGGATGGTGTTAAAAAGCATCTCGGTGGTTATAATAGAGTTCTGAAGAGTCTCATTAATGCCCTCATCTCAGCTGAGGACCTCAGCCTGAAAACTGCATGGACAATCTGAGCGCTGAGTTGCTAAAGCTAAAGCAAGTGATAGGGTTGCAAGCAACTGGGTTATGAGGAAGAACCCAGGCCTACTGAACATGCTGCTCACTGGCAGTTGCTGTGGGAACTTTGATTTGGGGTCTTTATGTATTTACATCCACAGTCACAGCTCAAACTCTGACGCCAAGTGGCCCAGGTCTAAAATTGAGCTCTACCCCTGTTATTATAAATTTGGTCGTGCCTCTGTTCTCTCACCTATAAATGGAAGATGATAATAGTAATTATCTTGGGGTTATTGTGAGAATTCAGTGAATTAACACATGTGCCTGACACACTGGAAATGCTATCAAATGATAGTTATTGCTAATGTTGTTATTGTATTCTACGTTTTTATTTAGATTTCGTGTGCCACTACGTAAGAGAAACTTTATGTCAACATGTAATATGACAAATATGTATATACACTGTAATTCAGAATTTGCATTCGTTTTTAAAAACTGCAATGGCTTCTGACTCCCCTGTGCCCAGGAAGGCCGCAGACCTGCTTTCAGAACCTCATGATTCCCTGACACAGGGAAGGTCCGTTTTGCCAAAAGTAGAATCTATGTGCAGGCCTAGCTGAGTTAATTTCTCCCAATTAGATTGTAAAGAATGAGACTAGTTCCTGAAGTGGAAAAACTACACATTCCCTCAATATGGCTTTTTCAGTAATTCTAGCTTGATAACTATATATTCACATATATGCAAACATCTTGAACTAAAGTAGCCCATAGATGCTTATTGCTTTAGCTATTTCCTTCCCTCAGTGGGGAAAGAGTCATTTTCCAACATTCAGAGAGCTAAGATAAAATATTACATCTGGAAAATATCTTAATGTGAAGAAACACACTCTAAGAATCTAAAAAAAAAGAAAAGAAAAACA
Organism: Craseonycteris thonglongyai; assembly: GCA_004027555.1. Lineage (NCBI taxonomy): Eukaryota > Metazoa > Chordata > Mammalia > Chiroptera > Craseonycteridae > Craseonycteris > Craseonycteris thonglongyai. Next base: position 12,125 of record PVKE010013391.1, on the reverse strand, counting down.
AACAAAAAACACTTGAAAAAGAAACACATGTCATTTCTATCCTATTTTAGGCCAAAGACTATTAGGACAAAATTCGAAGGGCAAACTTTTTCGGGATGTCATGGGAGCCTGAACAGGGAGTAGCTCCTGACCTTTCCTACGTCATTTTAGGCACAGGTTTCCACTTACAAAATACCGTGTCCAACAGAGAGCAGTAGTCAGGCGACAAGAGAAAACTGAATTTGGCTTCAAAGAGGCCATATTTTGGTGACTGAAGGTAGCAGAAAGGCAGAACAAATTACCCTTCCTTCTCTCCAGCTTCACATTGTTTTTGCTGCAGAGGCTACTTGAGTGACATCCTGAGGTGAGTGAGAACACCTCCAAGCTAATATCCAAGCAATGTGATCTTGGACAAGCCAGATAGTAACCCTTTTATTTCTTAACTTGTTAAACCAGAGACATCAATGTTAGTCCTGCTTATATCACAGGGTTGTTCTGTGGTGTGAGACAAGAGACATAAACATTGTTGAAAACTAAAAAACAAAACAAAACAAAACCCCCTACAGGGGAAGCTGGAATGGCTCAGTGGGTTAGGCGCTCACTTTGCAGCGCCGGGGACCCAGGATCGAATCCCAACCCCGGCCCGTGCGGACCCATGTGCTGAACTGGGGAGTGCCCCCGGGGGTTCAGTTCTCTCTCTGTCTCTGTATCTCTCTCTCTCTGTCAAAAAAACAAAAACAAAAACAAAAACAAAAAAACCTACAGAAATATAGGTATTAGCACTTAGACTAATGTATTACTATATATGTACTATTATCAAGGGGACCTTGAACTTAATTTTGGGAACAGCAAACTTTAGGTATTAGGGAAGGAAGCATGCACAGAAAAGAAGTGGTTAAAAAAAAAAGCCTGCTGGGAAGAAATAACTCCCATCACGGCTCCCTGTATTTCAGGGACTGGATCCCTGTGTGTAAGTCCAGGTACTATTTCATTCCGGTTTCTCCATCCCATAGGTGGGTCCCCGATTTAAAAAAACCCTCCCCCTCCCACACACAAAGTAAGAGTTTGCAGTGTCCCTACCTGCCACAGTGAGGCACTGTCCTGTAAAAAGAAGTTATTCTTGTCTATTCACACATTGGGTTAGCCAGTTTGAAACACCTCAAAGCTACTAATTCTACTTTCCTCCCCCAACAAACATACCCAAATGTGTGACAGCTTGCTTCTGAGATCTATTTAAGGGGCTTCTCAGGCTGATATGCCATGGGAGGAAAGGGTGGACTTCAGATTTGGTTATTCTACCACTGGCAACCATCCTGATATTTACTCACAGTGAAGAAATCTGATAGAAATAACCCAAGATGGTGGTTGGTTTTAACTGACCTTTTTTTTCTGCATCTAAGTGGACCAATCCAGTTTATTGCTGTGTGAGACATCTCCCCAAATGCAGTGGCTAAAATGACAGCAGGGAGTCAAAACTTGGCAAGGGCTGTGGGGCACAGTCCTGGCATCTGGACATGCAGCAGTGAGGGCAGGAAGACTCGAAGGCTGGCCAGGCATCTTTCCTTCTTCTTGTGTCAGGCCTCTCCAGGTGGTCCATTCCATTGGGCTTCCTCATAGCATGGCAGCCTCTTCCACCACAGCTGATGTCTTCTAGAGTTGGTGTTCCAGCCAATAGGGGAGGTAAGCTGAGTTATTTTGTACGTTCTAGACTTGGAGGTCACATTCTCCATTGGTTGACAGAGTCAAAATTTTGAGGAGAGGGAACAAAGACCTAATTTCTCAATGGGAAAAGTATCAGAGTCACTTTGTAGGAAGAATACATGGGGTGGGAGACACTGTTGAGCCATCTTTGGAATGTCTAATCTGCCATAGGGGCTGACTGTCAAGAGTTAAGAGTTAAGCTGTAGACAGCCAATATTGATCCCTGATACTGGTACTGATGTACAAGCTCCCCTTAACACCCCCCTGTGAGGGATTTGTAACAGACCAGAGAGTAACTATGAGTGTGATGAAATGGGCAACTATTCTGATACCTTCTCCTCCCCTCCTCCTTTGCCTTAATGACTTATTAATACTTGTTAAACTTTCTAAAAATCTCAGGCATCTACTTCTGTTTGGCCATATGCCAGCCTCCTTCAGAACGGGGCAGATAAGAGTGCCATCCGCATCCACATGTGACTCCCCAGCGCCCTAGGACTTCCCATGGCAGCTGCACTGCACACACATGGCTGGCATTCACATCATCCCCACCCCTCCTAGGGTGCCTCCCTGGACTGAAGCCAAGAAGCTGAAAGCAATGTTTCCCAGAATCCCCTGGAGCTAGGGTCCCACAGCTGATGCAGGGTGTCTCCACCAGGTGTACATGCACAGGATTTGAAGGCAGATGTGATGGGGAGGTTGTGGGTAGTATTAAATGGCTGCTGTGACAAATGATGGCACATTTAGCAGCTGAAAAGGACACATTTATTGCTCTATAGTGTGGGAGGTCAGAAGTTCGAAAAGGGTTTCACTGGCTAAGATCAAGGTGTCAGCAGCACTGTGTTCACTTCTGCAGGCTCCAGGGGAGATCCATTTCCTGGCTTTTTCTAGTTTTGAGAGTCCACCCATGTTCCTTCTCTTGAGGGCCCTTGCTCTATCTTCAAAGACAGCAATGTTGTGTCTGTCTGACCCTTGTTTCATAGTCACATGACCACAGCTGGGAAAGGTTCTCTGTTTTTAGTAAGTAATTAGAGTAATTAGAATGGGCCCTAATTTAAGGTGACCAGACATCCCACTTTTGGTGGGACAGTCCTGATTTTTAACAATTTGTCCCGTGTCCCATGGCATTTTAATAAAGTCCCGATTTTTGGAAAGAATGCACGACAAGCTAGGCAATGGCGGGAGATAGACCAAATTTTTGATCAAGAACTCCCTACCCCCTGGTCAATGGTGTCCCGCTTTACCAATGTTAAAATCTGGTCACCTTACCCTAATTATACCTGGAGAATTTGGGATAATCTCAAGGAGCTGGACTTCATCCCATCTGCAAAGGTAAGGGAACATGTCCACAGGTTGCAGGGATTAGGATGAGGACATCTTTGTGGGTTGGGGGGCACATTAGCTAGCCTACTGTGCTGTGCTTCCATTTCTTCTACTGTAACTGCTGGTACCCATTTTCATGGACTACCTGGTTTTCTGTGGTGGCTTCCTGGCTGGCTGTTTCCAGACAGTGGCAGTGGCAGCCTCATTCAGGAGCCGGCAGCTTCCTGATTATTGATCAGTTAATGGCTCAACTAGTGGCCCCGTTTTACAACCTGCCTTTCAAAGCTGTTCTCGAAAACTTGACCCAGAGTGTTTCCTTGGTCTTCCTGACACAATCATTCTGTAAGCCACTTTGTTATACAGCCCCTTTCTACGCAGTGGACTCTGTTCTCAGAACTATATTCCTGTATGTGTCCATGGCTCTCTTTTCTAAGCTCCATTTATTTCTGAGGATGGAGTATCACCAAAGCAACACCTAAACTAGACCAGAACTTGGGATGATGTGGATCATTTCAAACTAATTAAAATGCTACCAATAACTTTATAAACTAAAACTATGGCATTGTCATTCAAGGGTTTCCAGTGGGCAGTTATCCTGGAGTCCTCATTTAGGGTAGTTCAAGTTGAACCTCTGCATGGCAATAGGGCACCTAGTGTGTGCCACATTAACTAGAAGGTGGACTGTCATAGAGAAAGCCAAAGCCAGGTCACTCCAGGCTTCATACCTGTATGTAGTACAAAGTAGGGAGATTAAATGCTATACCCGGAACAACCTCTTGGGAGATGCACTAGTTCCAACAAACTGTCACTGTGAATTTATTCCTCCTATTAGGAGGAGAAAGAGAATGTGCTCATTGTGTCTATGTGTTGCTTTTTATTTATTATTATTTTTTTTTATTGTTTTTGACAGAGAGAGAGAGATACAGAGACAGAAAACTGAACTGGGGGCACTCCCCAGTTCAGCATATGGATCCGTACGGGCAGGGGCCGGGATTCGATCCTTGGTCCCTGGCACTACAAAATGAGCGCTTAACCCACTGAGCCATCCCGGCTTCCCTATGTGTTGCTTTTGTGTTTGCAAAAGTATTCGCCCCTCATCCTGCCTTTGTCTCCTTTCCACAAGTCCTCTCAGAGGACAAGGACAGGAGACAAGCCTGAGAATGGCATCACTGTTCCTCAGTTCTTTCCTGAACAATTTGTTTGACAAGGAAGAGATCACTTCCAGAGCTGGAGGTAAAGGCCAATAGCATTAAACCCCAAAGATAAGTGACATAAAAAAAAAAAAAAAAAAGAGTTACAAGACATTGTTCTTCCGTACACAGATTGTTTTTTGGTAGGGTCATTGCTAGCCTTTATTCATGTATTCCCCCCACCCCACCCCCCACCCTCCCCATCATCATCATCATCACTGGCCTGATTTCATTATTGGTCTCTTCTGACCTTCCTTGCCAGGCATGCCTCCTCACTGCCCTACACTTTCTTGCCTTCAGTCTTGATCTGAAATCTAGGTCACATGCTGTTAGTTTATATCTGATACCTTCTATTTGCTAGGCAGCATGCAAACCCTGAGGATATATGAATGAACAAAACAGACCCTTGTGTCCTCAGGGAGCTCACAGTCTTCCTTGTCTTATCTGAAAAGTCTCCTTTTCCCTTCCACCTATCTGCATGTAATCCTACAATAGGCACACAAATGAAATCCTTACCAAGTACTCCAAGCAAAGCCTCCTTCTCCTCCCTCTGATCTCTTATAGCCCTTATTTCTAGGGAGACTGTGTGTTTAACTTGTCATCCAAACCAGAACACTTATGAGTGAAAGGGGGTGCTATCAATAATTATGCTGCAACAACAGATTTGTACAGGGTAAACCAAGCACACAATCCAACACAAGTGGTTTGCCACTGCTTCTCTATCAGATTGTGTACTCCCTGGAAGGTATAATGAATATCTTATACTATACTGAGTGAAAAATGTAATTCTAGACAGATCCTAGAATAGTTGCTCAGTAAACATGTACTTATGTAAGTTGAAAAAAAATGAGTATTCCCTTAAATTCTGTAACACTGCAGACTTGGACTTCCAATCCATCTCAGAAATAGAAATGATTGTTAATCAGTTTATTGTATTTTAGAATGCTAACCAGTGTGGAAAGCATTTCCTTTGTCTGAGACCCCTCCCCCTCAGTCTGGCAGAGAGCTCCTTTAGAACTTACATGACAAAATCATTTTATTTCACTGTTGAAAAAAGAATCTAATGTCCTTTTTCATTAGTGTAATGAATGTGTGAAAATATTCATCTCCTGCACACAGAGTAATATGAACAACATACAAGAGGATAAATAGGAATGTCTTCTTTTCTTGATGGTGTCCAGGTTTCCTCCCAGGAAGGACAACCCAGCATTGGGCTATGCATAAAGTAGTCTTTTCTAGATAGTCTGCCACACTCTGAGAAAACCAGGCACTATTTTTAGGGAACATTTCCAACCAAAGTGGAATGAGTGTTCTGTGACCAAAAAAACAACCTTGGCCATTAATTCAGAGGAAAATGTGGTGGCTCAGAGAGGAGATGAAGGGGGAAGGATAGGTTGAATGAATGCTAATTCATTCAGGATACACATGTTGAGTGCTTTTGCTCAGTTAAATTGACTCAAAGGCTTTCATGTGCGCCATAATGACTTTTTCATTTTTAGGGTGAAAACGTTGTACTGAGAAATTTCCTATAAGGATATGATTTCGAAAGTGGAGAGAAATGGAGCGAAAGGAAGGTTCCTTTTCAGATGAAAAGGCACACACTCATCTTTGTTTCCTTTCTACACAGTTCTAATACACTGTGGGGTGTTTACATGACAACTGCTTTGTGACACCATTCCACATCTTGGTTTGCCTTATGTGCTGCTGTCCTGTCTGTCTCTCCTCTCCCCACCCCCAACCCCAATTCCTTGCTTCATTGTCTGTTTTCAGCTGGTATTCTTTTCTGGTTGAACGGCCACAAACACAAGCTGTCTATCTCCTCCAACTCATGGAGTTCAGCTTGGCAGATGAAAATAACCTTGGCGAAGGAGCTGTTCACAAGCAGCAGCTCTGCTCAGGGCCACCAGCGCAAAGGAAGCCCAAGTGGAAAGTCAAGCCTGCCATTGCCCCTCAAGCACCCATTGTGTTCATAAAACGAACTTTCACTTCCATCACCACTTCCTCCCAAGAAAAGCCAGAAACTGGTTTTAGACTTTTGATTTCTTTTCAGAATGAAAACAAGACAGCTTTTCTCTCCCCGCCCTGCCCCCAATCCAACAAATGCAATGGACGGTGAAACAAAACACTGGTTTGTAAACTCTTCAACGCAAGGAAATGTTTGCCTCATCTCACCATTTAATAAGAAACGTGCAAACTGCACTCACTGCTTATCCTCCACAATTGCCTTTGTCTGTGTCTCTTGACACTGAGGAGTGAGCCAGCAATCTGAATTAAACCAAAATATAAGTAACTGGGTTACATTTAGAAGTGGGCAAGTAGTGAGTATCACAGCTGGGCTGTGGGATTTCACCATAGCAGGGTTGTTTCCATTTAGTGATCTCAAATTTAGGGGAAAACACCTGGCAGTCACCTGCAGGGCCCCAAGTCAATGGACATCACTACTAAACACTGGAATTTTGATGTAAGTTTAGCTACCAACATCTACAGATAGAAGTACTACCTCCTTCCCAGCCTCTTTGGCTTCTCCAGGTAACCCTTGAAAGGGATAGGTCCCTTTTCTGCTGGAAATTATTTTATTTGTAGTCAAGAAAGGAGAGCCATTTCTGGAATTTGTATTGGGATTCTCAGAATTCTAGGTAAGTCCCTAGTGCACGCTTTCAAATTTTCCTCACTCCAGCTTGGTGTTTCTTTATATTTATGTTGAAGACAAAATATTCAGAGCAAAATCTTCACACTGGCATGTCAGAGGGAGAGAAAAGCAGCACCAATTTGGGGTCTTTTGGAAAATCAACATATGAGGCATATTTTCATTAAACAGTTTCCAGTGTTCATGGTTTTCAAATGTTTGGGTGCAGCAGACTTTTGGAGAGACAAATGCATCACCTTCCTGGGAAAGAGCCATGACTTGGCAGGATTTCAGATGAATGGGGAGTGGGGCCAGGGGCTGGGCTGGGAGGAAGTGGTGAAGAGTGGGAGGCCATTTTTTTTTTCTTTTCCTTTTTTTAGCTGCTGTTACCCTGAGTAGACACACCCCTGAAATATTTTTTCCTACAGAAGGATGACAGCTACTGGCCACTTGCTAATTAAATACTGGAAAATAGCCTGAGGATGCTGGTTCTTGGAGAGTTCCTGGCTGACATCCTCCACCTGTGACAACAGCTAGAACACAGTTGGAAGGAAACACAATGGGGTAGATGGTGGGTGTTAGTGGGACTCAGAGGCTGGTCCAAAAAGGCTGGAAAAGCAAGAAAAGGGGAAATAAGTGAGCAGGAATACTGGGATGGGCTGGGAAGGCAGCAAAGAACATGCTCAGAGCAAGATCAATCTGATAGGGGAAAAAGAAGAGACAATTGTGTGCCAGATAACAAAGAGGCAAACGCTCACATCAGATGCCCAGCCCCACGAACAGGAACCAGTACAATTTCTTCAGGAATAAGGGCAATGATGAATCACAGTCCTAAACTTCAGCCTGCATGGATATGAATGTGTATGAAGTGGGGAGAAGGGACGAAAGATGGACCCACCGTTTCCTAAGACAATTGTGACTGTTCCCCCGACTAAAAGCTTATGCTCGTACATTTCCACTCACTCAAGCAACACCTAGGAATCTCCCAAGAACCTGTGGCACTGGCAATCTCCCCTCTGCACCCACCCCGCTACCCCCCAACACGGTCATCCTGGTTTCCTTGGTTTTCCACATGGTCTCCTGCTATGGAGGGAGCTGTCACTTCGCACCAGGGACCTGCACAGCCCTCTGTCATCTTAACAACTGGATGGCTTCCACTCATTTAATATCAAACAGCCCTCACTCCCTTCTAAAATGAGGCTCTCTCTCTGTCCCCCGCTGCCCTGGGGGAGGGGCGAGGAGGTTGTGGTCTTGCAGGGACAGTTGCAGCTGCTCGCCCTCTCCAGACCCCTCCCCCGACACAGAAACTCTCGTCCTCAGGTGCATCACCCCTCCCCCACTTTCCAAGACACAGGTTAGCGTAAGTGCAACACATTCTCCTTGTCCTTCCTCTCGATTCTCGTCCCCCTACCTCCCACCTCCAATTGGGGTTTTAGACAGGCGGGGAAGGGGCTGGTTCGTGGCCAAGCTCGATTCCGGCAGGCTGGGAGCAAGTTAAGACCAGGAGCCCGTGATTCCAGCGCCGAGCGCCAGAGCTCTTTCGGTGGCAGCCGGCCCCACGGGACCCGGTCCCAGGACGCTTGCACCCCCACTGCCAGGGTACGGATCGAGGGGCCCTACATGTCTCCAACTCGGGCACTGCCAGGGCTCCTCACCATCGTCTCGGTTAGCCCCCCCACTCTCCTGGGCACCTCAGTTCTCCCCAATCTCCCCACTCTCCGAGGCACCCTCAGGTTTGCCCAGTTCCCCTCGCAGCCTCCGAGGCACCTCAGCTGTGCCTGCCAGAGCGCGCGCGCCCCTTTCCTCGCAGCAACTTCGCGTCTCTTCAGGGAGGTGAGACACCGTAGCCCCCGCGGCGCGAGCAGCCCCAGGAAGCGCTGGTCCCTGTGGCTCCCAACGTGCCGCGAACGCTCGCCACGCATGGCGCCCCGGGTTGTGAGCAAAATCAGGGGCAAAAAGGAACGCCTAAAATGGAGCACGTACCTAAAGACGACGGCTCCTCGTCATGACAGCGACACTTGGGGCTCTGGAGTGTAAAAGCCTCGGTCCCAACGCAGTGCCCGCACCGCCGGCTTCGCACACAGCGCGCGCTTGCCCTCTGGGAACAGGGACAGAGGGCATCTGGAGCAGTTGGGTCCCTGCGCGCGGTGGACGGCGCCGCGCTGAGCGGACGCTCCGGGCGCGCGCGGCGGAGGGGGCGGGGCGCGCGCGGCGCGGGCGCGCGCGGGGCGGGGCGCCGCCGGGCGGGGCGGGGCGGGGCGGGGCGCCGCCGGGCGGGGCGGGCCTGGAAGACCGCCGCCTGACAGCCCCTGGATCCCAACTCCAGCGGCGGCGCGCGGTGTCCGCCTCCGGGGCTCCTGCGCACAGGCAGCGGTCGCAGCCCTGGAGTTGTCGGTGGAACCCGCGCGGCTCCAGGGAGAGCGCAGTGAGGGGCAGGGCAGGGGCCCCGGGGGACCGGGAGGTCCCCTCCGCGGACTTTCGGGGATCTGGAATAGGGGCTGTGCACGGAAACGGTGCGCGGGCGGCGGCGGCGGGTGTCTGTGTGCCGGTGCACGCGGTGTCGGGGTGAGGTTGGTTACCTGTGGAAAGCCTCCCTGGGGAGTCTGTATGGGCAGAGAGAGATCTCATCCTGAGGGGGAGAAACAGAGTTGTTTCAATTTATTTTGTGTTGGTGCATTTGAACCAGACATAAAGATTTCCTTTAGGAAAGCGTGGGTCTGTGTGACAGACAAAAACGTTCCGTAGAAATAGTGTTTTGGAGTGGAAACTATATGGGACAGGCATCTACAAGGACTCAGACAAAGTCCTTAAATAGGGATCGCTGTCTGTTCCTCAGTTTCCTGTCTGTGAAGCCACCATAATGAATACATTGTGTATTTAGGATATGTTCAATAGAACGGTAGTGCAAGTGTACTCCCTCACTCCAACTGGGGGTGAGGGGTCAGTAATATTGGGAGGGAATTCTTGTAGTAAGAATCAATGAGTTTAGACATTGGCTAAAAGGGAAGATTCTGGGATGTCAACTTGGGAAACACCTACATCCAGTGCAAGGAGACTGCATCTACAGGCTTGGAACATAAGCAGCCAAAACCAGAGCCTGTAAACCCCATCACAACCCACCTAAGGATGCAACAGAAGCACAGTGGGCTTGATCACTGGTCACGGTGTCTGTGCCTTCAAAGGTGAGGAGCAGCCTGAGCAGTGACTGCCTTCACAGTCTGATGGGTTGTCCCAGACACCCAGCTCCCTCTGCCCTTCTTCCAACTTACAAAGTAATTTCTGACAGCACTCAGTGTCCTAATGTAGATATTCCTTCAGGAGAGTGTGTTGACTGCCTGATGGGAACACTCCAGTCTGTCTAGCAAGTTTTCCTTCCTATGTTGTATTGGTGTTGGTTTTCTGGTCAATACATGCATCCTTTCTGAGTGTGGTTGATGTGAACCAATCCTTACGCTAAACACTACAGTTTATTGACTATCTTCTTCTATCCTATGTTCTGGAACAGATACTTTACAAGTATGGTATTGTATCATTTATTCCTGACTATAATCCTGCAGTAGACATCATTACTCCCATTTCATGGATGGGAAAATGAGATTCAAGAGAGTTAATGTGCCTTGTCCAAGATGATGCAATTTAATCAACTTTAGATACACGTGCAAAAACTGGGTTTTGGCATCTGCAGAACATGGGCCACAGTGGCCCTGCTATCCTGTCTGTCATAGATCCTCACTCTTCTCTTCCCTGTTGTATCCCTGTGGATACTTGACAGTTGAGCCAGGCTCCATGGTGTTCCTTTAGCCCCTTTCTCATTACTTTTTTATCTATGGAACAGTCCCTAACACCCACCTACCCAACTACACCACCTTCCTAATGAGGAATAGGACTGTTGTGTTATAAAAGTCTTATGGGAGGGAAGAGGCAGACAATAAAAAGAAGCAATATAGATGATGCAAGGTGCTTTATAGACAATGCCTAACTTATACCTACACCATCCCCCTTTTCTATTACTGTCTACATTTGAAAGACAAGAAAACGAATGCTCTGAGAGGATAACTTGCTCACGATCACAAAGATGAAGCAATTATTTAAAGTCAGAGGTGATTTAAAAATTGAATCCTCTTTTTACTACAGTTTCCCCTTTTGGGTATCCTGAGGGTTGGGTGTGAATGTGGGGGGAGTGCAGGGTGTGTAGATACTGAGCTACAGGCCAACAGGCCAGTAGACCAAGAGATGCATGGAGTGGCTCTCTAGACTGCTGCCTTTAGATGTCCCTTAAGGTTGCCTCACTCAGTGTCCTAGATTTGAGACTGAAGCTCTGAGAGGGAATGAAGAGAGTACAGTAACCTGCATCCCCCTTAACATTCTGTCTCAGGAAGGGAGCAGAGCCCATGGAATATAGAGGGTGAAGGCCCAATACATGGTCCACTTCCCTCATTGTTTTCTAAACTCCTGGTGATGGGATCTGTCCTAGATGACTTGTAGCCCCTCAGTTCCTAGTACAGACTCTTCCTAGATGTCAGGTATATGTATGAGGGAGGGACCAAGCAGCACAGATATACTCTGCACAACCAGGATACAATCTTTATTGGATTGTCTGGTCCAAATCCCAGAGCATTTAAGTGAGATGCCTAAGGTTACATAACCAAATAGAGTCTGCACCTGAACCAAGGTCTGCTGGCACTTAGTCCAAAGGTCTTCACGCTGCCTCTCAAATGGATGTCCTTGCTGTATTTATTCACTGAAATGCTCATTCTTAGATGGTTAATCTCTCCACCGCCACTGTTTTGGTTAGGATGCCATTTACTTCCTTCTCAGTCCCTACTATTGCTGAAGCAGGGGTCTTCTATCCCAAAACTTCACTGGTCAAAGCATACAGAGATCCCTTGTCTGAGCCCTTGTAACCTCATCCATGGAAACAGTGAAGTCTAGAGCTTGTTAGGCACTGAGGGTGGGGATATTGTAGAAAACTCCGCTAGTGAGAAGCTTTGCTCTTTCATGACATTGGAAAGAAATCGTTCTTCCAAAGGAGAAATAGTTTAACCCAAGTGCCCTTACCTCCCTCTCATATGTCCATCTTAATTTAAAACACCTTAGGTACAAATGAGAGCTACTATTTCAACAAGCTATTATTTCAACTTAGGTGCCAGGCACTCTGTTAAGGGCAGGAGACACAGAGGTAAACACAAGTTGTGGAACCCATCTCATGGAGCCTGGCTGTAAATAACTGAGGTGGGTGTTATGAAAGAGGAAGTCCCATGGGTGCTATAGGAAATGTGTTTATCTTTGGTGTATAAGACAGCGTGTTT